>BJKM01000562.1:307500-364701 GCA_015082035.1 Chaenogobius annularis
TACTATCGGCTGCTTTCGCCTGTCTGTGCTCCAACATCGAGCGAACCTTTGCGCACACGACACCCAGGCCGGGGTTGTTTCTGTGTCTCGGTCTTCTCCGTGTCCCCCCGGACCGCTACCCGCTCGGTCCGGAGCAGAGGTCCGCCGCGGCTACTGCTGACGCCTCTTCCTCTCTCTGCTGTTGTTGACTTCTCCTGCAGCTGGACCAGGAAGCGCAGCAGCTGTCAGGCCATGAACGCACAACGGGCCGTTACAACGACTCGTCACATGTTACACGGGTACAGCTCCTGATTACAGCCGCGCTAGACGTTCAGATCCCCGCACTGATTGTTAGCTGGAGCTCCGGGGCCGTTAGCAGCAGGAGCGTGCTCGTTTCGCCGTTAGCATTAGCATCTGTCCGGTTAGCGCGCTAGCCTCGGCTCGCTCTAGTGATGATGGCGATGGCAGCGGGGGCACAGAGGAGATGTGGCCTGACGGTGGTGCTCCTCCTGCTACTGATGGTGGAGTGCACGGCTCGGATACACAAGCTCACACTGAAGGTAAGATGGACGCTAAGCTAACCTGTTCTAATTTCTTCCCTGCTCTGTTCGTACTTACCTTGGTCTGCATATGTCTACTTTCTCTTTACATTGCATCATTCGTACACTTCACACTTGTTAGGTCTGCATTAAGGCTGCATTTATAGAATGCCTGTATTGTGGATTTGTTGACCTGGTTTATCACATCTCCGTAGGTACATGTGAAGCAAACACTGGCTCAAAGTATTTTCCCGTCAGCAGAAATACACCCAAGTGAAATATTATTTTTCACAATCGCCTCAGAAATTGGGGCAATAATTTAACCCCAAAGACGTGATTGTTATCAGTCGAAAGGACTGCAGTCGTCAGATTAATTTGACAAATTTGTGGAGCTAATCCCAAACTGATGATGAGGAGGTTTTAGAGAAGACTGAAATCTGAACTAATAAACAAATCCAAGAAGCGGGTGAAGTGTCGTGCCCAAGGATACAACAAAAGCGTGCTGTGGAATCAAACGCTCTAATCACAGCCGTTGACCATGAACGTGCATCAGGATCAATAAAGTCCATCTATCATCCATCTATTACCGCCCTCATATTAAATATAAACTGTTGCCTGATCTGGAGGGCAGCAATGATTGATCGATTAATTGTGACCAGTCTATTATACAAAAAATAATGGTCATCGCCCTTTGACTATGGTAACGGTTCTTTGGACTACAGAGTCTCTAAACGCACACAAAAATACCTTTTTATAACAAAGACAGTGACATTATGAAACCAAAATGTCCAAAAAGATCAACTATTTCTGACTATCCACAATAAAACGCTTGATTGGTAAATATTCTCTATCTAGAAGCCTTAGTTCAATCTCCAGAGTCTCAACCTTTTATATGGTTAGTTCGAATCCCAGCTTTGATCATTGCTGCATGTCCTCCCCTCTCTCATCCTCATTTCACACTGAAACTGTCCTGCCTAAAGAAGCCTATGGGCCAGAAAATCATTAAAAATAATAAAAAATTGTAATTTTGCTGTTGACTAATAGAAAAATGATCGCTGACTAATTGACTGCAAAAATACTCTCTGATCAGTACTCATTGCTAATAAACACACACATTTTTTATATTTTTATATGAGAATGATGAAGCAATAAAAGGGTGATTTTAATTGTTGCATAAACTAATGTTTATTGTGTCACTGTTTATTAAATGCATTATTATATTGCCATTATTACAAAAGGTACATTCACTCTTGCATGCACACCACATCAAAATTTGAACTAAATTGAAACTAGCACAAGCAATCCTGGACTAGAACAAACCCTAAACAAGTCTACATCAGGACTAAATTAGACTCAAACCTGCCCCAAACTGGGGAGAGGCTGAACTGGTGTGAACGCAAAGAACATTTGAAAAGCGTGTCCCTGATGTCCTCTTGTTGCTTTGTTGAAGAACGAAACTCGCTCCTTGGTCCAACTCAACACCTTTGGGTTCTACGCCAATGGGTCCCTGGACGTGAAATTGACGTCGCTGAGCTTCTCCGAGCAGCAGGTCAACTACCCGGTAAGACCTGGAAGTCCATGTTTCATGACATCCCCAGAATCATAAACATCTGCTACTTGTGCTGTGGCCTAGGGCTGGGCCATCATTTGAGTAAATTTGAGTCTTTCATAATTGACCGTGTGAAAAATGGCTAAATTGTGAACTCGAGGTCACCTGCGCTGTGTCCTGCATTGTGGAAAGCTTTCACACCTCTCTCTCGTGACTGTTTTAAAAGAAAGGACCAACTTTAACCTAGCACTAATTTAGCGCGCCTTTATCACTTAATTAGAGCCGTGAGTTGCATTTGGGAGAAGCTTTAATGTAGTTTAATTGTTGTTAAGAGTTGTTCTAAAGACATTACCGCGACTTTCAGATCGCTGCCTTGCCAGTATTTTTGGGAAGAGTCCAGCAAACAATCAACAGCAACAACTTTTTGACGAGCCTTGACTATGTTTGAGGAGCTGCAGTGTGTGCTTTGTGAGTGACCAGTCGTCTCCTGTAAGGCGAGCGAGCGAGGTGGACACATGCAAACTGAAGAACTTTTAGATATGTGACTGAGCAGAGCATGTTTATTGTGTAGAATGAACGGCAGTGGATTTAGCATGAAGTGGATTGAGAGAACAATGAGGCCTAGAGAGGATCATCAGAAAGCCTCTTATTAAACATGTGGCATATATTGTGGCAAATAATGTATGTCCCTCTGGTTCTTTAAATGTCGCCATGGTGATTGTTTTGGCTTTCTCTTTTGGTACAAAATCTGTTCAGGACTGAAAGTGGACATTTTTTCAAGGCACACCTGGCAATCCCTGAAGGCAGGGGTTCTGTTTTAAAGAGCTGCAGACTGCTCACAAAGTGTGCAAAAACAAATCTCGATTTTATTTTTTGGCGATATCGCCCAGCCCCATATTTATATGTATATATTGGTTTAAGAACATTTTATACAAATATATAGTATAGTTTAAACAAATGGTGTGATTGCAGTATTTAATACAGTGAATGGGGGGGAAAGTCAGGGACTAGTTCTTTCAGAATCAGAAAGGGTTTATTGACATTGTCAATGAACAAAATTCATCAAACATAGGAACTTGTCTCGGCCTTAAGGTGCAACATAAAACACTGATCAATAATAAAAACAACATATATTCAATCCAAAGGGCATGCATTAAGAAACAATTTAAAATTACTATAGTATAAAATTAAAATAGGCATTACTATGTACACAAGAATTACAGTTAAATTTACAGTTGTAGTGCAGAAAGTGACAGTGCAGTGAGTGATGAATAGTTGCAGTTAAAGTGGCAGTTGTTTTAGAGGTGTTCATGAGTCATGAGGGAGCTGATGGAGGGCTCCCACTTGAGGTCCTGGGTGATGGGTGGTGCCGAGGAAACGGAAGGAGTCCACGGTGGTGATGGGGGAGTCTGTCATGGTAAGGGGGGGCTGTGACTTTCCTGAAGTCCACGATCATCTCCACTGTCTTCTGGGCGTTGAACTCCAGGTTCTTACCGCAGCACCAGGACACCAGCCGGTCCACCTCCGTCCTGTAGGCAGGCTCATCCCTGTCCGAGATGAGCCCGATGAGGGTGGTGTCGTCCGCAAACTTGATGTGTTTTACGGAGTCGTGGCTGGAGGTGCAGCAGTTTGTGTACAGGGAGAAGAGCAGAGGGGAAAGTACACAGCCCTGTGGAGCTCCTGTGTTGATAGTCCGAGTGTCTGAGACATTCTTCCCCAGCCGCACGCACTGCCTCCGATCCGTCAGGAAGTCAGTTATCCACCTGCAGGTGGAGTCGGGCACGTTAAGCTGGGAGAACTTGTCCTGGAGCAGAGCAGGGAGGATGGTGTTGAATGCAGAGCTGAAGTCCACAACCAGGATCCTGGCCTAGGTTCCCGGGGAGTCCAGATCCTGCAGGATGAAGTGGAGTGCCAGGTTGATGATGTCATCTACAGACCTGTTGGCTCTGTAGGCGACCTGCAGGGGGTCCAGCAGGGAGGAGGTGAAGGACTCAGATTAAAACTCATGATTCACTCCTTTCCTTCTCCCTGTTACCCTATATAAATCCTTTATAAGTTGACTAAAACTCAAATATGCCGTATTATTGAATTAAGAAAAAACTGTTATAATAAAAGAAAGTCTGCAGATTAGTTTGTCTGGATTCGTCTGGTTTCTGTGCATGCTTAAAACACTCCTTTATTGAGTTTTGAGCTGCGATTTGAATTGGGAGGAGGTCACAGAGGTATGAGGAGGTCACAGAGGTATGAGGAGGTCACAGAGGTATGAGGAGGTCACAGAGGTATGAGGAGGTCACAGAGGCATGAGGAGGTCACAGAGGCATGAGGAGGTCACAGAGGCATGAGGAGGTCACAGGCATGAGGAGGACTGGCAGGCGGCCGTTGGAGGCGCTGCTTCACAGTTTGAAAGCATTTATCATTATAGATCATATCTCATCACCTTCTTCATAGTCATAACCAAACCAAACTTTGTTCTCTTCAGGTGGGCTTCAGCCTCTCGAGGTCACGTGTGAGTGGCGTTCTCTCCTACACTGTGAGTGAACTGGTCCTTTGGTTTATTTAATGCAATATTTATCTGTGTAGTAAGTAAACATTACCCGCACTACTGCGATGTTCATGTATCCACATTTATCCACATTTATCCACATTTATCCACATTTATCCACATTTATCCACATTTATCTACATTTATCCAATTCAAGAGCTGGATGTGCTCCTGGGTTGCCAGATCCTACAACTAAACCAGTTTGTGAAACCCAAAAAGGGCCTTCTACATAATCCACGGACCAGACAACATTTCGGTACTGCTCTAGTGGCAAAGGCGATTAGTGATTTTTGAAAAGGTCCACATCTAAGCTTTATCATTTGTATGATAGACTCCTGAGTTCATCGGTATCACAGCCCTTGAAATGTCGACAGGGCTATATTCTGGCCCAGATAATCATTTTAACTACAATGTTTTGTATCATTTCGTAATTTTTTTTGGTTGTAATTATGTCGGTTAAAAAATATACATCTTGGTGCTGTTCAACAGCATTGGAAATGCAGTATTATGGATCTTCGTGTTCTCGAGAATAGAATGTATTTCTTCTACAATCTCTGGCCATTGGCACTCACATCTTTTTCTACAATGACTGAGGCATTACACCCACTTGTTTCTAATAATAATAATGTATTTTTTCCTTGATTTCAGGCTGAAGAAACTGAGACCTGTCCTCTGACTGTCACAAAGTCCACCAACAACGAGCCTCTCATTCTGTTCCTGCTGGACATCAACTCCCTCCGGTCAGTCCGCTCTTCATCAGCACACTGAATTTATGGTATAATTTAAAGTGGAGTGGTTACAATAATGGATGTTGGTATTTGATGAATGGTATCATTGAAAGCCTAAAGCACCTCTTTCTCATCCTCATCACATTCTTTTCTTCGGACTAAATTTATTCTTTCTCTCTGTAATGGTTGTTGTCGTCCTTTGTGCAATTTTTGCCACATAACATTTAGTCCAAGATAAATTTCCCATTAGGGGTCAAGAATGTCTATTCTATACTATGGAAAAGTCACATCAAACCATGTTTTGACTTTGAACGTGTTCATGTTCCAGAGTCAACGTGAAAGTGACGGGGGAACAAGACAACATCCTTATCGTTCGCAAAGCAGGTAGAGCGGAAAAATCTGCATTAACACGCTTTCTTGAACCAAACTTTTACACATGACTTGTTTTCCCTTTTTAGAGAAGAGGTCAAAACGGGAGGCTCAGCAGCAAGGCAATGAACAGCCTGCTCCTGTAGACTCGAAACAAATTGCAACCACGGTGGCGGAGAAGGCGGCGGAGAAGCCGGCGGAGAAGCCGGCGGAGAAGCCGCGGAAAGAGCCGGCGGAGAGAAAGAAGCCGGCGGAGAAGCCGGCGGAGAAGGCGGCGGAGAAGGCGGCGGAGAAGGCGGACGCTGAAGCAAAGCCACCGAGCCCAGAGGAGTGGACTTCTGTGGATGTCAGTCACATTTGGATTTGAACTGACTTGTCATTAATTATGGCTTGTAATGAGCTCTTCCTAGACAAAGTATGATGAAAGTATGAAATTAAGATACAAAATTACTATTTTCAGTTATTTTGATTAACATACAAAGATTATCAAAGCTGTGTCGTCACTGTACTGTTCACCACAGTAATCTAAAATGACCGTGTATCACAAATATCTTTAAATTGGGACGAAATATATCCAAATAAGCCTGTTTTCTCTCACTTCTGCTGCTGAAGTTTGGCTGGAAGTCACTGTGTCTTTTAGTGGCCTCTACAGTCCACTGAGCAGTACTGCGCGGGAAGCATGGTTCTTCCCTCGTCCTTTTTCATTCTGTGGCTGTGTTCAGAGGCCTGTTCATGCTCCACTCTCTAACTTCTTTTTAGAGGTCTGCACGTGCGCTCTGAGGACCACACAGCCTCAAACCCATGGATCTATCTTGGATGTTGTAGGTTGTGCCCTAACTGAGCATGTGCAGAGGAAGTGAAGCAACAGTAGCACCAAGTTTCAACAAACAGACTTAAAAACAATCTTTTAGAGACAAGTCTGTTTGTAGCTCAGGCTATGTTCATGTTTCTAATGATTAGATGTTATTTAGAAATACAGGCAGTCATTTAACTGCATAGAACGCCAATTGTTACATAGAACATGTAATGAATTGATGGATGAAGTAAGACGTTTAGTCCATTCAGCATCATGCACAGATCGGAGTTTAGCTCAGGGTTGGTGTTCGCCCTTCGTATTGGAGACTGGTTTTGAAGCTCACTTTGCATGTTAGTTTATTTTTTTCTCATCCATGAAAGTTACCACACACTACTGCTGTTAACAATCTCCATAGCAACAATATAGCAAGAGGTGTTCAGGTTTATGGGGGCAGGGCATAGAGTTGTATCAGCAGCAGAACAAACTTCTTGCTTCTTATGAAGTTGAAATTGGCCTTATAATTTAAAAGCACTAATCATGTTTTCTGTCCGCATCTAACTGATCCTTTTAAAGGTTTGTAAACATTCTAAATTTCAGAACCGAGCAAAAGTGAAGTGGAACATCATTAGTGGAAAAACTGGGATTACCTCCGAATATCACAAAGTATGAAAGATCCAAGTGGTTTGGTCAAAGTAAAAGCACCCGGTTAGAAATCATTTAAAAGTCTGAAGTTTTTTGTCCATTTAATAGTGTTTATGAAAGACACTTTTTACTATACAAATACTTGCAAAAATGTTGAGCACACAAAAGTTTCTCATTTTTTCTACAGACAAATGACATACTTAATCACAAATTATACTTTTGGTGAGGCTCAATCTATTTTTTTTTTTTTTTTTCATTTTTTTGTAATAGGAAAGCAAACACATTTGTGCACTGGAACTTGAAAATGGTTTGAATTTTAACAATTCCAGATGCAAAAGTTAGTGATTTAATATTAATCTATATAAATAATACTACATGTATCTGGGAGTTTATGTCACAATAACTTTTTAATTCTGAAAGTTTGATTTCATAAAGCTTGTCACAAAAGTAAAGAAAGTTAACATTGTCTGGTCATGATAATCATGAAAAATGTTTCTTCTCACCAAAAAATCATATTGGCATCCCCAGTCTGCTGAAGATCATCTAGCTCCTTTCCATTCCTGCATTCACTGTGATTTCTGCTTCCAGCTTTCAAACACAAAGCAGTTCTACCTGGCTCTGGACAAAGTCGAGAACTCCTACAACTTCAGCGTGAGTACCCTTTGCGCCTCCTGCTGCTTTATTCAGCTTTTCGATGGTTCATCTAACAAACAAACATGTGCCCACAGTTCCACCTGACGGTCGGCACACTGGCTCAGGGTCTCTACAACCTTAACTTCCACCACTGTCCCGGTCAGCTGCCGGGACTACCCTACTCGCTCAGTGTAAGGATGTTGTTCTACCCTGGATGTGTCTTATTCTTCATCTTGAACACTTCACTTGTTATGTTTCAGCCTTTATTCCAAAATTGATTAAATTCATCATTTGCCTGAAAAACTGGACAAACAATACCCCATAATGACAACTTGAACGAGGACTAGAATAGAATTCTTTGCAAATGTATTAAAAATTAAAATTAAAACACAAAACAAAAGAAGCACATGTGCAGAAGTATTGACAGCGTTTGCAAATGCCCAGGTGTGCCCAAGACTCTTCTTAGAGCTGGGCTCGGTCAAACTGAGCAATCGGGAGAAACCTTATGGTCACTCTGATAGATCTCCAACGTGTCTCTGTGGAGAGAGGAGAACCTTCCAGAAGAACGACCATCTCTGAAGAAAGACTCTGACTATAAGAAACAAAATTCCCTGGTCTGATGAAACGAGGATTGAACTCTTTGGCTTGAATAGCAAGCGTCATGAGGAAACCAGACCCGCTCATCACCTGGCCAGTACCATCCCTAGAGTGAAGCATGGTGGTGTGGGAATGTTTTTCAGCTGCAGGAACCGGGAGACTAATCAGGATCAACGGAAAGATGAATGCAGCAGTGTACAGAGACTTCCTTGATGAAAACCTGCTCCAGAGGGCTCTGGACCTCAGACTGGGGTGAAGGCTCATCTGCTAACAAGACAATGACCCAAGGCACACAGCCAGGAGAACAAAGGAGTGGCCACAAGGCAACTCTGAAAATGGCTGTTAACCGATACTCACCATCCAACCTGATGGAGCTTGAGAAGTTCTGCAAAGAGTAATGGGAGAAACTGCCCAGAAACCGGTGTGCCAAGATTGTAGCTTTTTACTCAAAGAGACTTGAGGCTGTAAATTGTGACAAAAGTGCAACAAAGTATTGAGCTGAGGCTGTGAATACTTATGCACATGTGCTTGTTTTAGTTTTTAGTTTGTTTGCTTAGACGGCCTAAAACACCCTTCTTTCACGTTGTCATTATGGGGTATTGTTTGTAGAATTCTGAGGCAAATAAAGAATTTGACTTTCCTTTTGGAATAAGGCTGTAACTTAGCAAAATGTGGAAAAATGAATACTTCCCAGATGCACTGTATGTTTTGGTTTACGGTTTACTTTGCTGGTTGTTTAACACTACACAACACAGACTGACATGCCAGGAGATGAATTTGTGTGCTTTGTATTCACCTCGTGTGTCTACGTGCAGGTGGAGGTGACGGAGAAGAACCCTGGGGGCTTTCTGTCGGCCGCTGAGATCCCCTTGTCCCGCCTCTACATCGGGATGGCTGGGGTGTTCTTCACTGCTGCTCTGGTGTGGGTCTACACCCTTATGAAGCACAGGTAAGGATTCATTGGAATATCATATGCTCCGACTGGTTTCTAAAGGCTTCTACAATCCCGACTGAACCTGAGGTATTGCAGGCTGCATGGCGCTGTTAAGCCGTGTCTTTATTCACAAATCCAAGTGGCCTAAAGACTGAGTTTGGGAACCTGCAGACCTCATACATTTGTATGGCATGGCCACACTGAAAACGGGGTGTCAGAGTAGTGAGCCCACCCCGACCCTGCTGGGGAGGGTTGTGTGAACCTCTTTGTGTTTGTTCACTTCTATCAGCAAGTGAGGGAATGCAGCAGGAACCTTTTGACTGTCTCTATCAATTAGATTGATTTTGAAATGATTCCTACGGGTTAACCCTGGTCCCGATCACTAAAAGTGGATAGCTTTACTACTGGCTAGTGACTTCTCCCTACGCAGTTGATACATTTTATGCTAATTGTTCTTAAATGTGCCCCACAGATACAGTGTGTTTAAAATCCACTGGCTGATGGCCGCTTTGGCTTTCACTAAGGCCACCTCCCTGGTCTTCCACAGTGTAAGTGTCACACACACTATATTTTCCACCAGCTCAATTATATTGCTAGGTTTTGAAATGCATTTTTACTTGATGTTGTGAATTTAGGTCAAAATACAGCAAGACTAACAGCTATAAGAGCGAAATCCAAACATTACTAGCTTTAATTCTCTTGAACATGTTGAATTCAAATGTGTGCTGTCAGATTGACTCACTGTTGTTGTGTGCCTGTTTCAGATTAACTACTACTTCATCAACAAAGAGGGCCACCCCATTGAGGGCTGGGCAGTCATGTACTACATCACTCACCTGTAAGTGTCCTATTTTGAACATTGTGCAGGCGGCACTGCTTACTCTGCTGTTTGTCCTCTCAGGCTGAAGGGGGCGCTGCTCTTCATCACTTTGGCTCTGATCGGCACAGGCTGGGCATTTGTCAAGTACATCTTATCTGACAAAGAGAAGAAGATCTTCATGATCGTCATCCCTCTGCAGGTCAGTGACTAAAGGCACAACTACAAGCTTTATTACTGGAAAACGATTTCACCTCCCTAACAACAGAGGGCTTCTGCTGTTGGGTCCTTGGGCAGGTCGAGGGCTGCAACTAATGGTTATTTTAGTAGTTGACAAACTTGTACATTTACATTTTTAACTACATCATGCACCAAATAAAGGTTGAAATTTGAATTTACCAGCAGAAAGTTAGAAAATCAAAAAATATAACAATCATTGGTCAAAAATAACTGTCCCAGAGCATCCCTTGTCCTTAGACCCTCATTTTTGGCAAGGAAAAACAACAAAAAACCCAGTGGGAAAAAATAGAGACCTGGAGGAGACCCTCTGTGAAGGAGAGAGCATACTCCCATAGACGGACAGGGCAGACTAGAGCTGCTCAATTATAGTAAATATAATAATCACAATTATTTTTGTCATTTGTTTATTAAAACATTTTCAAAAAGTATTTCCCCTGCCTTTCTACACATCTCATTGAGGAGGGAGGAGGAAGGAAGCCAGGATAACCAAGGAGCGGCTCCTTAAGAAGGATATCAAAGCTCTGGAGTGACCTAGCCAGTCTCACCAAATATTAACACTGATTTTCTCAGATGTTCAAATGATTATTTGCATCAATAACATACAAATAAAACGTTATTTCTGTTTTATTTTCTTTTAGATTCTGTCTTTCCCTGTGGAAGTGTACCTGCGTTAACAATTTAAGACCCCTCTATAATTTCTTATTGGGAGAACTTGCAAAATCGCAGGCTGTTCAAATACTTATTTTCCTCACTAGGTTATTCATTTAAATAGAAAAGGTTTTTGTTTTCTCTTATTTGCCTCATTTTTAAGTTTAAGCTCTGTTTGTCTCAGGTGTAGTTATATGATGCCACCCTCTGTTTTTGTCTCAGTGTTTATATGTCCACCTCTGTGTAGTCTCAGTGTAGTGCCACCCTGTGTTTGTCTCAGGTGTCGTTATATGATGCCACCCTCTGTGTTTCTCAGTCTCAGGTGTCGTTATATGATGTTTGTCTCAGGTGTCGTTATATGATGCCACCCTCTGTGTTTGTCTCAGGTGTCGTTATATGATGCCACCCTCTGTGTTTGTCTCAGGTGTAGTTATATGATGCCACCCTCTGTGTTTGTCTCAGGTGTCGTTATATGATGCCACCCTCTGTGTTGTCTCAGGTGTTATATTGATGCCACCTCTGTGTTTGTCTCAGGTGTCGTTATGATGATGCCACCCTCTGTGTTTGTCTCAGGTGTCGTTATATGATGCCACCCTTTGTGTTTGTCTCAGGTGTCGTTATATGATGCCCCCTCTGTGTTTGTCTCAGGTGTCGTTATATGATGCCACCCTCTGTGTTTGTCTCAGGTGTGTTATATGATGCCACCCTCGTGTTTTGTCTCAGGTGTCGTTATATGATGCACCCTCTGTGTTTGTCTCAGGTGTCGTTATATGATGCCACCCTCTGTGTTTGTCTCAGGTGTCGTTATATGATGCCACCCTCTGTGTTTGTCTCAGGTGTAGTTATATGATGCCACCCTCTGTGTTTGTCTCAGGTGTAGTTATATGATGCCACCTCTGTGTTTGTCTCAGGTGTCGTTATATGATGCCACCCTCTGTGTTGTCTCAGGTGTCGTTATATGATGCCACCCTCTGTGTTTGTCTCAGGTGTGTTATATATGATGCCACCCTCTTGTGTTTGTCTCAGGTGTCGTTATATGATGCCACCCTCTGTGTTTGTCTCAGGTGTCGTTATATGATGCCACCCTCTGTGTTTGTCTCAGGTGTCGTTATATGATGCCACCTCTGTGTTTGTCTCAGGTGTCGTTATATGATGCCACCCTCTGTGTTGTCTCAGGTGTCGTTATATGATGCCACCCTCTGTGTTTGTCTCAGGTGTCGTTATATGATGCCACCCTCTGTGTTTGTCTCAGGTGTAGTTATATGATGCCACCCTCTTGTGTTTGTCTCAGGTGTCGTTATATGATGCCACCCTCTGTGTTTGTCTCAGGTGTCGTTATATGATGCCACCCTCTGTGTTTGTCTCAGGTGTAGTTATATGATGCCACCCTCTGTGTTTGTCTCAGGTGTCGTTATATGATGCCACCCTCTGTGTTTGTCTCAGGTGTCGTTATATGATGCCACCCTCTGTGTTTGTCTCAGGTGTCTTATATGATGCCACCCTCTGTGTTTGTCTCAGGTGTAGTTATATGATGCCACCCTCTGTGTTTTGTCTCAGGTGTCGTTATATGATGCCACCCTCTGTGTTTGTCTCAGTGTCGTTATATGATGCCACCCTCTGTGTTTGTCTCAGGTGTCGTTATATGATGCCACCCTCTGTGTTTGTCTCAGGTGTTATATGATGCCACCCTCTGTGTTTGTCTCAGGTGTATGATATGATGCCACCCTCTGTGTTTGTCTCAGGTGCTAGCGAACGTGGCGTACATAATCATTGAGTCGACGGAGGAGGGCTCCAGCGAGTACTCTCTGTGGAAGCAGATCCTGTTCCTGGTGGACCTCATCTGCTGTGGGGCCATCCTTTTCCCAGTGGTCTGGTCAGTCTGCACCACACTGCACTACACTGCACTACACTGCACTACAGCTGCCTTTTAGAACCATTTGATAATTGATGGACGCATAGCTCATGATACCATTAATATGACAATATGGCATCACAAACTTAATAAATGTTAAAATAAGCAACCAAATGATAGTGGGGCCAAAATCTTGGTCATATTGACATATTGATACAGCACTTTCATTACACTCAGAGTATTATCCAAGTTGTTGTCTTTGATAAAGACTATTCATGGGTTTTGTTGTAGAATAAATGTAGCTCAGTACGTGACCAGGGATCCAGAGACATTGCGATTGTATGTATTCCAGTGTGATCTGGTCCTGTCTGGCTATGCTTCCACTGCAGGGAGTAATGTACCTTTGATGACATAGGCTAAGGCAACGAGAGCTGGGCTGGCACTGTGGAGAAATGCTGTTTTCTCCTGCACGTTTCAGTAAAGTGATCTGTTAGTTGTCGTTGCCATTTTGAGTCATCACTGTATGTTGTAGTCTATCCACTCTGTTAGTCATGAAATGAAAAGGAGCGTTACTTCAAGAAGACGGAAGTTTTGGCTTTTTTTTTTTTGTTTCACTGAAGGTGAGTCACTGACGTCATTTAAAAGCAGCCAAAACTTGCCACAACTTTCTTTTGTGGACATTTACATCTAAACCTCCTTATGTACAACTCGCTCTCCGTATGTACAAGCCCTCAAAGCATTCTAAAAGCATTTTGACTCTAAAATATAACACCTGGAGAGAAGGGAATCAGCTAGTAGCCTAATTACTGTCATTAGCATAGCCACTTGATGAACATGGTAGTTTAATGGGTATACTAGCTCCTTAAAGTGCTCACTGCACAGCCTGGAGTAATTTCTTTGAGTCCACTGGTTCCTCCTGATGGAGCTAATCAATTTCTGGATCTTTGGGGATGTTTCTATTGAGACTTCTTGTTGAGCCCACAGCGCAGCAGCAGATGGCATTCTCTCCTCAAAACGGCAGCACCAGCAAGTGTTTCACATCGCTTCTGACCCATGAATATAGGAAATATAGGTACTCTGTGTAAACATTCTGGCAGATGGTTTGGCTCCTATTTATCATTTTTGAGCAATTTAAACACATTACTCAAAATAAACGTGGGATGGATGCATTTAATGCGAAGACGCTCTACTACGCTCTTCTGGTAGGAGAACTTAATCCACGTGTAAAGATGTGTGAAAAGTGGTTCCTTGTGTTGTCTGATGCAGGTCCATCCGCCACCTGCAGGAGGCGTCCAGTACTGACGGCAAAGCTGCCGTCAACCTGGAGAAGCTCAAGCTCTTCAGACACTACTACGTCATGGTTAGTACGGCTCTTTATAAAACAGATCAGATCCTAAATGTGTTTAATGTTTAATAAGAGTGCTTCAAATGTCTCCACAGATTGTGTGTTACATTTACTTTACAAGGATCATAGCCATTCTCCTGAAGATCACCATGCCTTTCCAGTGGCAGTGGTGCTACGAGGTAAAATGTATTCAGATATATACTTACTTAAGGGATGGGCTGGGGGGGACAAGAGCAGAGTGTGGTTAATAATAATGAACTTTAGAGTCATATTTTAGATTTTAAAAAAAAGTTGGATATACATACAATCATGTATTTTTTAAACAAAACAAAAGTAACATCGAACAAAGAGATAACCAACAATCATACTCGATGAAGTTGATTACATGAAACAATGAAAATCTGTAAAATGTTTCCAGGTGAAAGACTATGTTTAGAGAGCAGAAAAAGCTGAGGTGACAATGTATGTGTGGTTGACATCTCCCTCCCTCTCTGTGTGCAGTTCCTGGTGGAGGTGTCCACTTTGATTTTCTTCGTGCTGACCGGTTACAACTTCAGACCGGCGTCCAACAACCCATACCTGCAGCTGCCCCAGGACGAGGACGACGTGGAGATGGATGAAGTGTAAGCACGCAGCTCCTGCAATGTTAGGTCCACCTGCCCCTACACCGCTGCCCCTACACCGCTGCCCTACACCGCTGCCCCTACACCCTTCACCCGCTGCCCTTCACCGCTGCCCCTTCACCGCTGCCCCTTCACCCCCTTCACCGCTTTCACCCTTCACAGCTGCCCCTTCACCCATCACCGCTGCCCTCACCTCACCGCTGCCCTTCACCCATCACCGCTGCCCCTTCACCATCACCGCTGCCCCTTCACCATCACCGCCCTTCACCCATCACCGCTGCCCCTTCACCCATCACCGCTGCCCTTCACTTCACCCTTCACCGCTGCCCCTTCACCCTTCACCGCTGCCCCTTCACCTGCCCCTTCACCCATCACCGCTGCTCTTCACCATCACCGCTCTCCTTCACCCATCACCGCTGCTCCTTCACCCATCACCGCTCCTTCACCCATCACCGCTGCTCCTTCACCATCCACCCTCACCGCTGCTCCTTCACCCACGCTGCCCCTTCACCATCACCGCTGCCCCTTCACCCATCACCGCTGCCCCTTCACCCATCACCGCTGCCCCTTCACCCATCACCTGCCCCTTCACCCATCACGCTGCTTCACCATCACCGCTGCCTCACCATCACCGCTCCCTTCACCCACCGCTCCTTCACCCATCACGCTGCCCCTTCACCCATCACGCTTCCCTTCCCATCCCGCTCCCCTTCACCGCTGTCCTTCACCCTCACCGCTGCCCCTTACCCACACCGCTGCCCTTACCCTCACCGCTGCCCATCACCCATCACCGCTGTCCTACACCCATCACCGCTGCCCTTCACCCATTCCGCTGCCCCTTCACCCTCACCGCTGCCCCCATCACCTGCCCCTTCACAGCTGCCCCTACACCACTGCTCTTTGTAAGCATGAATCTCCTGCAATGTTAGGTCCTAAAATATCCCAAGCTCCCCTATCCTTAGACCCTCCTCCTCGGCCAGAAAAAACTACAAAACCTCTTTGGATCAAGTAGAAACCTCGAGGAGTTCCACAGTGAAGGAGAGATCCAACTGCTTCAATTTACAGATAGACTGGTGCTGGAACCACTCATGAGGAGAACCTGTTCTTCGAGATAGATGAAGAACCGTTCATCTGGAGTAGACTGTTTCTCCAGGCAGTTGAGGTGCATCTGGATCCACAGGGAAGTGGAAGAAAAATATGTGAACAGTAATGAACAGTGAATAAGTTAAATAAAATACTGTTGTTATAGGAAAAGTAGTCTTTAGCAGAGGATAGTGCTCAAGCTGCCATACTTCCCCCAGCATAGTTGCTCCTAGGGCAGCATAGCTGGGAACTGTAGGTTTTTATTTCTGTTCCTAACTGGCCTGACCATAAGCCATTTCAAAGAGGAACGTTTTAAGCCTGGTCTTAAATGAAGAGACTGTGTCGGCCTCTTTAACATAGACAGGAGCTGATTCCATAACAAAAGAGCTTGGTAGCTAAACGCTCTACTGCCTCTCCTGTGCTTTTAGAGACTCTTGGGACCACCAGAAGTCCAGCATTTTGAGAGCGAAGTGCTCTGTTTGGATGATAAGGTACTATAGCATCTTTGAGGTAGGATGGGGCCAGGTCATTTACACCTGTGTAAGTCAGAAGGAGAATATAAAATGTGATTCTAAACTCGACAGGGAGCCAGTGGAGAGACTCCAGCACCGGCGTAATGTGCTCTCTTCTTTTAGTTCCTGTTAGTAATCTTGCTGCTGCGTTTTGAGCCAGTTGAATGCTTTTTATGGAGCTTTTGGGACACGTCTAATTTAGCCGTAACACATGCATGGATACGTTTTTCCCTAAGACCCTAAAGTTTCTTGCAGTAGAACTGGAGGCTACACTGACGTTGTCCAGTGGAACTATCTGCTCAGATAAAGAGTCTCGCCGACGTTTATGGCCTACCACTGCCACGACAGCAAGCAAGCAAGCAAGCAAGCAAGCAAGCAAGCAAACAACAGGAAGTGTGCATGTGCGCGTTTGCATGCACAAGCTTTTGAAAGTGCAGGACATCAGAAGGCAGCATCAAACTCCACCCACACACAAAATAATACTACCACACAACAACAACATGGGACTGTGACAAAAAGCAGATAAACAACGTAAAGTAACTCTGGTGATAGAGCTCCCTTGTGAAAATCCATGGTCGGAAGATAAAATGATTTCTTTCTTTAGCATAATAAAACAGTATAATCCCATTGCCAAATATAAAAAAGAGCCAGGTTTCTCAGGTGAGTTGACTTTGGGTCGGCAAACGTTGCAAGGCTGGTTTTCCACCCAGAGACAGCAGGGGAGACGACGGACTCTTCAAACGCCTCCAAAATACATATTTAACCATCACAGGGGCTGACAAAGATGTTAGATAAGGTGAAAATTACTTAGTTCTCCTTTAAATAACATCTTTCTGAGTGTGTGTATGTTGAGGATATTCATTTTGGTGTGAATCTAAAACTCCAACTGCCGTTCGCAAACAAGCTAGCTGAGTCGAAGACACTACTTTCAATTTCCCTTTTCCCTGGCAAATATTGGCAGAAGGGCATAGCTATGCGACTAGTCATTCTGCACCATACCCAGAAGTCCACTTTCAGTTTCATTTTTTCAGTGTTGATTTGAGCTAAATAATAGTTCCACGAACAAAAATGAGGCCAAAAAAGCAGAGGAACACATGTTATCAGGTGCTCGGAATTCTGCCACTCACTGCCGCTCAATCGGAATATTGAGGGACATTTGTCAGATTAAATAATGTTAGACCATTACCTCTATTTAATTTCCATTTTTGTCTGAAAAGTGTTTAATCTGGTACATTTACTGTACTTCTAAGCTGTTATAACAGTTTCTATCTACATCCTACTTCTGTGAGTTGTGACTTCTAGAACTTAAAATTCATTCCATAATCATTTCCAAACGTGTCCTCTCCATTCTGCGGCTCAGCCTGACCTCACTTTCCAGGTCAGAACAGGTGTACCTAATAAAGTGTGAGTGTGTGGCTCAAGAACCCCTGACCTGTGTGCAGAGTGACCGAGTCCGGAGCTCTCGAGGGCATCTCCAAAGTCAAGAAGACCTCCAACGGGCGCGACCGGCAGAAGGAGTCCACGCTATGAGCCGCCGTTCCCGGGAGCAGGACACCTGATCCGGGGCGAGGCGTGGACAAACCCCCCCCCCCTCGCTCTGAGACTCTGGTGCAGTGGTATGTGTCCACTGTCTGGCTATGCAACACGCAGACTTCACCGGACTCTCCACTTCTTATGAATGGATGGACAGTAAAGACATGACTGCCGCCAGCTTGACTCTTTTCTTTTTCTCTCTCCAAAGATGACTACACTGCAAAAGATACATGTATGAGTGGAAATTCAGAATGTTCATCTTGTTTTGAGTAGTTCGGATTTTTTGTTAATTGGTCTAGAGTTTCGTAAAGGGCCTGTTTATGTACATTTTTGACCTGGAGTTGTGTTCTGTTTTAGTCACACATGTTTCACCCACTCACGTGCTCTTCTCTCGAACAGGAAACGAGAAGGAACAGAACATTATGAGCTTTGACCACGTAGACATGTGAATGAAACTAAACACAACACCGGGTATGTTTTTGATGAGGTAACGACACCCTGACATGTGGGTGGGGATAGGGGGTAGGTGAAAATAGGACTTTTCTGAGCACTGGAGCCTCAGTTGCAGGACAAAACAGGATTATTCAAACATACAGGAATCAAAATACAACTTTGACCAAACTAATGAGGAGGAAACACTGTTGTAAACATGCTCATTAAAGTGTATTTAGCATGATATGTCTCTAATTTAAAGGGGCGCCATGTCATTTTCTCGGGTGAGGTAAAATTCTAGGCACTAACATGTTTATGGAGACCAGCTGGAGCAGAATATCCTCAAAGAAAAGTTACCTCCACCAGCATTTCTATTTATTATTTTGTATTATTGTTAGCCAACATACCAACAGTTTAGTACAATTCAAATGTTTTGCTTAAGTTTACACTCTTCACTCACTATTTCCTTGTTACAACCCACAAAAAACCCTCAAAAAACAAATAATCTAGACCTTCTTAATCTCTTCTAGTGAAATCTACTCAAATCAATATGAGCGTTGTGAATGTGAGTGGTCTGAACTCATGTTTGCTGTGTAGAAAACAGTTATTTGACAGTACTCCTGAGCTCTGACCTTTCCTGCTTTCCTGCTCAGGTCAAGTCTGTCTTAAATGGGCATGTAGTTATTGGACAGTGTGAACATAAATGGCTTATTAGAACGTATGTTTAACGGACACATTTTAATCAGGACTGCACCGTATGTGAAAAACTGTAATATTTCATAACTTTTGAATACATTTTTGGCTCTAAGATTTAAACCTAGGTGGTGGGCAATATATATTTTCCCCCCTTCATATCTGTCAGTTTTTAAATTTGAGTTTTCACGTGATGTTGCTGTGACATTTCTAACGTATACAGGTATTGGCTCGTCTTCCTACTGACAAAAAAAGGACAACAGCGCCATCTGTAGTCCGACTTCTGTGGGACCGTGTAAAAATTGTAAAAAGGCCCCGTTTTCGCCCCGGTTTATAGTCTCAGGATTAGAGCTAAAATGATTGGAACAGAGGACAACAAACATTACCGCTGCATTCAGGAGGCAATCGAAATATGAAAACTTTAAGCGCCGATAAAGCAGGACAAGGGGGCTTTTTTACTCACACACCTGGGGTACGGTCCTGAAGAGGTCAGACTGCTTATGGTGCTGTTGTCCTGTCTCTGTCGGTAGGAACAACAAGACTGAGCAGTCGATACTGTCAGGTATGAAAAACAAACCGGTCTGAAAAGCTACTGTAAGATTCAGTATTTATTGTTATTTTTATTGACCATTCACTTTAAATCTGATGCTTTTTTTTTTTTATTAGATTTTTAGTTGATTTATTTTTGTCAATATAGCCAACCCCTACCAGGTAAGGGTTAATCACACACATTTGATTCCCTTTTAAATATTCTAATTTCTGACTCATTGATTTTAGGCCTTGCAAGGAAACACCGGTGTAAAATCTGTCAGATGGAAGACCTTAGATTAAGATATATTTTGTTTCTTGTGATAAGGATGTTGCACTGATTCTGCAGAATATTGTTCAGCCCTACATTGATTTATGCTTCTCTTGTTTGGATTAAATATTGAAACTTCTGGTGTTATTTGATATATTTCACTCTAATTGAACCTTAAATTGTGTTCAGTGTTGTTCATGTGGGCGTTTTTACTCGGTACGGCACACTTCCATTTTGGAACTCTTGCCAGCTGTTCCAAAGCTCCGCCCCTCACACAATGGCATCCTCACAAGCCACGTTTCCACTGGTTCACATTGGAACGGATGGAGACGTGTGTGTGTCTCCACTGTCTTAAGTGAACTGCACTCGGACATTTGTGCCATCCAAAGCAGACCCTGAGAAGTGCTAGCTTCCAAAGCGGCTCGGTGCTCTTTTAGCTCCTGGAACCGGTGAAAGAGATGATTGGATAAGAGAGAACACAGACTCAACAGAAACAGAAAATGATAATTCCTCACCAAACCCTGACTTGATCTTGGGATGAACTGCCGTATTTTTCCAGAGATGCTAACATGTTGCCCACATACTTGCAAAACAAAGCTAGCTCATGTTAGCATCAGCTGTTTCCTGTTTATCACACAAAAATATCATATCCCCAGTGCATAATGCATCTAACATTATTCATACCCAATACAATACATAAAAAGATATTGAAATGCAGTCTAGATGCTTTGTAGAGAAGTCAAATAAATGCAGTAAAGCTGAGGAGAAACCAGAAGTCATTTCCTGTTTAGCTTTGGCCATGTGAATCACTGAGGACAGCCTCGTGATTACAAAGTAATTCATTCATTAAGAAAACATTTATGTTATGTTACGGCTGACCTCAGTAGCTGATCTCTGCCTCTGGACCCAGAGCCAGGACCTGAACATGGCTCTAAATGAACCGGTCTGGGGGCAAGGGCCAGTCGAAACGTGGCTATACTGGGAGTGGGAGTGAAGTGGATTGGACTACAGACCTGATTATTGATAGGTTTTTGACACCTACAAACATGCTCCGAAATTCGTGCATTTTAGTTGATCAATTTCAGTCTTTCAAAACATGCGTTCGTAAAGTGTATACAGTGACCAAAGTATTTGTACCCCTGGAACACAAAGTGGCACACAGTTGTGAAGTCAAAGCAGAAATATACATGATTTTCAGATTTTCAACACAAAAGTATTCAGGTCTGCGTCAATTCTTCATGGAACCGTCTTCCGCTGCAGTTACAGCTTTAAGTCTTTTGGGGTTTGTCTCAGCTTCAGACTGACACTTTTGCTCTTTTCCAAACAGCTCAAGCTCAGTCAGGTTTGATGGAGAGCGTTTGTGAACAGCAGTTTTCAGATCTGACCACACATTCTCGATTGGATTTAGGTCTGGACTTGGACTGGGCCGTTCTTAGTTCTTTAGTTTGAAACCATTCCATTGAAGCTCTGGCTTTATGTTCAGGGTCGTTGTCCTGCTGAAGACAGTGAGGATGGTGTGTTCAGTCATGTGAGCTGTCCACACAGAGTTTTGCTTTTTGGGCAAAAGGTTGAATTTTGGTCCAATCTGACCAGAGCACCATTCTTCCACATGTTGGTGTGTCCCTCCAGAGTTCCCATGGGCCTCCTGGCTGCATCTCTGATCAGTGCTCTCCTTGTTCAGATGTAAGTTTTGGTGGACGACCATGTCTTGGTAGGTTTGTGCTTGGGCCAGACTCTTGCACAGTGCTCCGTGAGATGTTCAGAGCTTGGAAAATCTTTTTATAACCTAACCTTGCTTTAAACTTCTCCACAACTTTATCCCTGACCTGTCTGCTGTGTTCCTTGGACTTCATGATGCTGTTTGCCCCCCATCCTTCTCTTAAACTTCTGTGGGCCTTCACAAAACCGCTGCATTTATCCTGAGACTAGATTACACACAGGAGGATTAAATCATTAGGTCAACATTCAATCTTTCAACAATCATCAGGGAACTTCTGACAGCAACTGGTGGCACTCTGGCTGAATACTTTTGCACCTTGTACTCAAAAACTGTCTTACACACAGCAGGCTTGTTTCCATCAAGAACATTCCAGAAAAAAAGTATAGTAACATTTCCAGGGAGACATAGTACATCTTAAAATGCCAAAAATCTACAACAAACTGATATAAAAATGTCACCGTTCTTCTTTTCTACAGGAGAATATTGCTAAGTTCTGAAGATACGTCGCCTTTTTGTTGTTGTTGACAACTCTGCTGTACTGAACCAAACCATTTTGCTCCAACTGCTCCACCGTTCCAGACACATCCTAACACTCGCTTTGCATTCGTCTTCTGTTGTTTTTGTTGATGTTGCCTATTTTATGAAATTATTGAATAATATTGTGGACCTTCTCCTGACTCAGAGTTGTGTTTTTTGAGATGGGGAGGTCACAGATTTGTAAATAGATATAAGAATTGGACCTGCACTTGGTTCTGGTCTTGAGACTGGGACTCCTTTGGGGTGGGGTTTGGACCAAGGGGGTGTGTGTAGATGTGGACAATAAAAGTGCTGTTTTTGGAAATGTCTCCTGTCTCTGTGCTTTTAAAGAAACTTAATGTATTTATGTATTGTGTGGAATTTAGTAGTCACACTGAGTATCTTATTTAAAGGTGCACTGTGTCACTTTTCTGGTGGAGGGTCTGCCATTTGCTTGGCTCCATAGAGATGTCTGGAATGTTAGACAGAGCATCATTAAACGCATCCATTTTGAAGTTATTTAAAGAAAACTCACTGAGAAACAAGCATGAGCAGGGTCACCTCTACACAGATCTGACCTGTATCTTGTCACCTTGAAGATATAAGAGTTTAAGGTTAAAGTTGGCCTTTATTGTACCAGTGGGAAATGTGTCCTCTGCATTTGACCTTCAATGCTGCTGGTGGCAAAGCCATCAGGGGCAATGGGACCACAGCACAGCACTCGGGGACCCTTCTCCAGATCTTGGTCAGGACCTGCAGGAGGATTTTTTTTGATGGTGCATGTTTTGATGGGAGAAACATGCAAACTCCACACAGAAAGACCCAGAGTCAAACCTGGAACCTTCTTGCTGCGAGTTGAGAGTGTTATCCACTCTGCCACCGTGTAGCCAGTGCTGAATTACGGTGCATTGTAGGAAAGAACAAATGGATGGTGATTGAGACAAGCAAGCGCAAACCCTCAATCAGAAACGGTATCGCCGTGCGCCTTCTCGTGTACAATGGTCTGTACTGAAGTACTTCCATAGCACTTCATATCAAACCACTGTTTGAAACAGCCCAAACATTGCAACTTACTTGTGCAGTAGGCCAAGTAAGAATGTGGTGTGACTGAGTGGTGGTGGTTGTGGGAGGGGTCTATGGCACAGATTGGCAGCCACACTTCCATCATTCTTCCTCAGGGCAGCTGTAGCTACAGGACTAATTTACCACCAATGAATAATGTGTCGCGAAATAAAGCAAATGCATCATTCCACACCTTGGCCTCATGACAGAGTTTTCACCACTGAATATGGATCGTACTTCAACAACGGTGAGGTGCACCGTCCCTCCCTCTCCCCAGGACCCTCCCCTCTGTGCGCCACGCCTCTCCCCCTCCCCAATGCGCCTCACTGCAGCATCACACTGCGGTCTCCAGCCTCTCCATCCGGCCCCTGCACTCCAGCCAGGCGCACAAGACACGCGAACATGTGAGTATGCCTCTTCTGAATACACACGCACACACGCACACACACGCACACACACTCCGAACATGTCGGCGAAGCAGTTTGATGCTTATTTCGTGCTGGCGCAGGAAAAGTTGTCTAAATGAACTTGATGCGCCAGAACAGAGCCGTCCCGAGCCTCTACCGGGGTAGATCTGCGGACACCGGGTGAGAGGACACGGGCTGGCGGCGTGGAGGTGACCTTAGCGCCGCCTCGGTCCACTGCGCAGCCCGGAGCCGGAGGTGATGCAGCATTTCGCATTTGGGATCCAGAACGTGTCGCGTTTCATCTGCAGCGCCTTGCGCGGGGCAGCGCCTTGCGCGGGGCAGCGCCTTGCGCGGGGCAGCGCCTTGCACGTGCCGCACATCTCAGTCCCGACTCTAACTAAGTTCGCACATTTATACATCTTTTAAAATGCTCTCTTGTCAGAATGTTCCACATTCCAGAATGGAGGAGAAATGCATTTAGACCATAACACAATTCCAAACATTGACTGACATCAGCTCTAAATATATTTGATCTAATGACAATTTTAACACTTAACGACCAAAAATAAGCAACATTGCGGAATTTAGGTCAGTGTAATCCCACATTCGTCCAGGAGTGTTCCACTATAGAAAAGCTTCAGTTGTAGTCATCTGGACATTTTTAGAAACTCATCCAAGAGTCATTCTCAATCGGTGGTGCCCACCAGACGGAACCTCCTGATAATAGTAGTCCCTGTTTATAATCTACATACAGTTAATGCACAATATATATAATATGCACTTTACTTCAATCAATCTGTATATTTGTACTTATATACTACAGCTCCTTATTTTAGCTATCACCTATTTATTCTTATCTGTATATTGTACTTACTTTTATTGCACTCTGGTTGGATGCTAAACTGCATTTCGTTGCTTTGTACTTGTACATGTGTAATGACAATAAAATTGAATCTAATCTAATCTATTCTTTTAAAAAAATGTTTACAGTTTCACCAAAAACAAATCCTCTTTGTTTATCCTAACAGCCCTGTGGCCATCTATGGCCATTACAGCGCGTATCCACGCGGCTCTTTTCGTTCGAAGGCTGTTTTACAGTGCGCTCGCACGAGCAGAGACAAACCCGCCTCTTGAGCCCTGTTGCTCTCCTGTTGTCACCAGCTCTTTGCAGGACGGACGGGATCATCGGAGCACATTTTGTGCCTCGACTAATTCCTTGCGAGTGTTCAAAAGTGTTCACTGAGTGGTTGTCGCCTAGGCGATATCGCTCAGAATTTTCATAAAATAAAACTGCTGCAGCCCGGTCGTCTGGATCGCACCGCGCTCCTCGTCACTCCCTCTAATCTCCTCCCTCTGCAAGGCTGCAGTGGAAATGAATTGGAGCTGCTCCTTCAAGTCGCTCAGGTCCTTCATCAAATCTACGCCGAAGTGCCCTGACACACATGGGAGCTAAACAAAAAGCTTGTGGCTCTAGCCGTTCGCTCTGTCATCCTGCTCCTACTTCCAAAAGTCACCTCATGTTGAGCTGCCGTGGATCAAGGGCTGTGATTGGTTGAGCCACACGGACTATGTGAAAAACATCTTAAACACAGCTTAGAACTGCTGAGGTTTGGCACAGAAAAGTTTGCACATGAGTATAATGTGATGTTTATTGTGCCAGTAAATACATAATGCAAAATCAAACCGTTTAATTCCAACGCACCTGAACCTGGTTGAATGGTTCAGGTCAGTGTGAGCATGTGACTGCTGCGGGGCTGAAGGGGGACTATAAACCAGCCTTAAGCCCATTGTCAAATAAGTGCGTTGGTCAGCTGACATCTCTCACGTGGCTCATGGTGCAGCGTTTGGGTGACTGAGCGGTGCATGTGAACACAGCGACCGGAAAGTGAAGTAAACGGAACTAAATCTAGAGCAGACTGGGGCCGCTGAAATGTACGTGAGCCAGGCCAGTGTTTACCTTCAAATGGGGGGAAAGTAAGTACAAATATCCACGTGGGCTTGGCTTTTGGAGAATAGTTTGTCTTCATGTTCTAGAATTTGATGATGTCATCATTCAGATGAAGGGCATTGATCTCTCTCTGCCCCTCACTGTCTCTCTCTCACTCTCTTTCTTTTCTCTCCTTTCTTTCCTGTGTCTCTCCTTTGTCTCTCTCTGTCGCTCGCTCGCTCTCTCTCTCTCTCTCTCTCTCTCTCTCTCTCTCTCTCTCTCTCTCTCTCTCTCTCTCTCTCTCTCTCTGTCTCTGTCCCTCCCTTGTCCCTGCAGGACTCTGACCTCGGTGCTGTCCTTGTTGGTGCTGGTGGTGTCAGCAGGAGGAAGTGTTGGGTGAGTTACTATGAAACAGCAAAAAGCTGCCGTATTTCTGATGCTAACTTACAGTGGCTTTAAAAATTATTCGTGCCCCTGGAACTTTTCCGCATTTTGTCACATCACGACCATAAACTTAAATACATTTTATTGGAATTTCTTAATAATAATAAAGTTGTGGAGACGTTTAAAGCAGGGTTATAAAAAGATTTCCCAAGCTTTGAACATATCACGGAGCACTGTTCAATCCGTCATCCAGGAAGAGTCTGGCCCAACTACAAACCTACCAAGACATGGCCATCCACCAAAATATACAGGCCCAACGAGGAGAACAGAGATGCAGCCATGGTAACTCTGGAGGAGCTGCAGAGATCCACAGCTCAGGTAGACCGGGAATCTGACCATCTGACAGCTATTAGTCGTGCAAGACACAAATCTGGCCTTTATTGAAGAGCGGCAAGAAGAAGCCCTTCTGGAAAAACCACCATAAGAAGGCTTGGTTGTGGATTTCCGGGATGATGGCGGTTTTGTGCGGACGTGTCTGTCTGGCTGCGGTTGTACCCGTGGATAATAATCCGTCTTTATTACGAGTTCACCTGCGGAGACCAGATATTTTTACCTGGGAGTAGACATATGAAGAAACTGGACACTTATTTCGGGAGCATGTCAAAGATAAAGAAGAAGAAAAACACAGCCAAGAACCAGGCTAGCAATATTATATCCAAGTTAGCTAGCTCCCCACAGGCACTAGCCCAGGTGGGCACAGGCCTTGGCTCAAGCTCTGCTGCTGTTCCGGCTATACCACATGATCGGTCCAGCTCCAGATCAGATTACTCTGCAGAGAGATAGAGCCGGTGATTATGGCGGCATTATGGAAAATTACTGACAAGATGACAAAGACAGTGTACCCAAAGATAGCTGCGGCCCTGGCGGTAATGCAATCCAAACACGGCGGGCTGGACACCCGAGCCACAGCGGCCAAGGAGGAGGTCTCTGACCTGAGGGTCACGCCTCTGCTTTGCAAATCAAGGTGCAAGTCAAGAGGCATTGGCATTTGCCAATTCAGTACATGATTCTGTTCCTTTGTTTTTCTTTATTTTAATGAGAGACCTGGACTGTACTGGACACATGTGAGTATTTGCCAGTGTGTTCCAATTTTAGTTTGTAAATGCCCAGGTGAAAAAGTTATATCCACCCTACAAAATGGTTTCCCCTCACCCTCTCTCTTTTTGGATCAGTCTGTGAGATCTTAGCATTTTTGTTGCATGAGCTCTTTTTTTTTTTTTTTTGCATTGAGCTATTGTGTTCGGTTTTTGTAGTTCCTGTGTTTGTGTGTTCTGTTTGACCAGAGAGCTTTGTAACAAAAGCAGATTTAAAAGAATGATTTCAACATGGTCAATACAATGGCATCTGAAAAAATAAGAATAGTATCTTTTAATGTTAATGGCATATTGGGTACAATTAAATGGTCAAAGATATTGACAAAGAAAATTGATAATATATACCTACAAGAAACCCATTAAAATGACTAAAAATGGACTAAATTTGGTTATAACAGACTTTACTATTCCTCATACAGGGGCCAACATAAGAGGGGTGTGGCCATATTGATCTCAAGCAGAATAGGCAGAACAGAGTTTTGGACACAGGATGGCAGATTTGTACTGGTCAAAGGAACTATTAATGGAAGTGTGTTTACGTTGATAAGTGTATATATACATATATGCTCCACCAAGTGACCTCACTTTCTTTTTTTTTAATTGCTGTTGCCTCAGCCATAAAGAAACAAAGGCCGAGAAAAATGAATGATTTGCAGTACAAACTAAAGCTGTACATGTCAAAAACAAGGATCCTCAAATGCTATAGGAAATTTAAAAGACAAGGGGTGAGATTAATGGCCTGACCTCACAGGAGAAAAAAAATAAATTCAAATGCTCTTCACCAAATAAAGATATTATGAAAGTGGTTCAAAATTCACCAAATTATTGGCTTGGAAGCTTAGAAAACAACAGGCAGAAAGAACTATTTTGAAAATACGAGATAGACAGAATAACGTAATTTTAACCAAACAAGACCAAATACAAAAACGTAATTAAGAAATACAATTTGTTTTGGACACACTCAATTTTCCTGTCATGACCGAAGAGCAAAACAAGAAATTAGGTGCTGAAATAACAACTACTGAAATTCAAAGTGCAATCAAAAGACTGAAAAAACAATACATCTCCGGGAAGTGACGGGTTCAACTCAGAGTGGTATAAAGCTCTAAAAGACACACTTGCTCCATTGCTTTTATCAACTTTTAACAGGGACCTTAAAATAGGCCATTTCGCTCCGAGGTGGAAGGAAGCCATCATATCTTAAATACCTAAAGAGGGGAAGGACCGACTTGACTGTGCCTCATACAGACCAATCTCAATTCTGAATGTGGACTATGGTATATAAACCTCAATCATGTCCAAAATAATGGAAAAAATACTCCCAAATTTAGTTTACAATGATCAGACAGGATTTATTAACATACGACAAAGACAAGACAACATAAGACGATCGTTACTTTTAATAAACCATGTATAAATACAACACAACAAAGCCGTAATAATAAGTCTGCTTTCGATTCTGTTAGCTGACCTTATTTATTTAAAGTGCTAACCAAATTTAAAATAGATGATTTATTAATAAAAAATATTGAGGCTCTTTACGATAGCCCAACATAAAAAATGTATTTAAAGGTCACTTGACAGACTCTCTGACTTTAGAGAGAGGGGCAAAGCAGGGTTGTGCTTGGCCCCCATTTTTGTTTCCTTTGTACTTGGAACCATTGACAATTGGAAACAATTTCTGATGTCTCAATTACTGGGACAGAGAATACAATTGCCTGCTGTGTAGATGATGTCTTGCTATATCTAACCAAACCAGTAATGTCCATACCTAAGGTGATGCATTCCCTTCATGATATTGGTCCAATGTCTGGATACAAACAAGGCAGGAAACCTTGATTCCGATTTAAACCTCTACAATTATCAAAAGAAAAAGGAGGTTGGGGTTTACACTGTCTGAAAATGTAATTTATTTCAGCTCAAATCAGAGCTGAAATAAATCACACTGTAGTGGTGTGATCCAAAATATGAAACTCATTGGAAAAATATTTAGATTAGTGTTGAATCAAGAAAGTTAAGAATCCCTGAGTAAATTCTGTACTTATAACATGGAAGGAGCTAATCAAAACATACAAACTAAACAAAGATGTTAAACTCTTAAAATGGTTGGCTAATGACCAAGGTTTTGTACCTTTTTATAAAAGGTAAGTTTTTTCACCAAATTTTAAAATATAATCACATGAAAAGCTTTGACATATTGAAAGAATCCTTTGACTTGTAGAAACAGGACTTTTATAGGTACTTACAAATAAGGAGTTATTATAATCAAGAAAATAAACAAAGTAATGACCATTATAACCCTCTGACAGAGATCTTTAACAAGGCTTATACATCAGAACTTTCAAGGGGAATAATATCTAAATTGAATCAATCTGGACAGCTACTCTACTAAATATATTAAAAGCAAATGGGAAAGCGAAGGTTATCTTGTTTTGATGGACAAAGAGTTGGAAAATGTGTGTATATCCCTGTGGAAGAGAGAGTTTTGT
The DNA here is from genome assembly GCA_015082035.1 of Chaenogobius annularis. Lineage (NCBI taxonomy): Eukaryota > Metazoa > Chordata > Actinopteri > Gobiiformes > Gobiidae > Chaenogobius > Chaenogobius annularis. The sequence goes on from BJKM01000562.1 coordinate 337,045, forward strand.
TGGAAAAAATGTGTCACATCTCATCGTCTCAGATTACTCATTATTCACAAGGAAATACTGACTGTTTGGAAAAACTGTGGCAGCCAGGAGGTAAACCACTATCACATGGTTTACCTCCACGTGATAGTGGTTTACCTATCGCATGGTATTTTTGAGCAAATATATTTGCTCAAAAATATTGGGCTGAAATTAACAATGCACTACAGACTTTTTTGACATTGCCATCCCTCTCAATCTCAAGACCCCTGTCTTTGCAGACATTTTTAACACCTCCCTGGAGTCATGCCACGTCCCAGCCTGCTTCAAGTTGCCCATCATTGTCCCTGTCCCATCACTGGACTTAATGACTACAGGCCAGTGGCGCTGACGTCTTTAGTCGAAGTCATTTGAGGGCCTGGTCTTGCCCCACCTCAAGTCCTTCACCTCCTCCCTGCTGGACCCCCTGCAGTTCGCCTACAGAGCCAACAGGTTTGTAGACGACGCCATCAACCTGGCACTCCACTTCATCCTGCAGCATCTGGACTCCCGGGAACCTACGCCAGGATCCTGGTTGTGGACTTCAGCTCTGCATTCAACACCATCCTCCCTGCTCTGCTCCAGGACAAGCTCTCCCAGCTCAACGAGCCGACTCCACCTGCAGGTGGATCACTGACTTCCTGACGGATCGGAGACAGTGCGTGCGGCTGGGGAAGAATGTCTCAGACACTCGGACTATCAGCACAGGAGCTCCACAGGGCTGTGTACTTTCTCCTCTGCTCTTCTCCCTGTACACAAACTGCTGCACCTCCAGCCACGACTCCGTAAACCTGGAGTTCAACGCCCAGAAGACAGTGGAGATGATCGTGGACTTCAGGAAAGTCACAGCCCCCAGCCCCCCCTCACCATGACAGACTCCTCCATCACCAGCGTGGACTCCTTCCGCTTCCTCGGCACCACCATCACCCAGGACCTCAAGTGGGAGCCCTCCATCAGCCCCCTCATCAAGAAGGCCCAGCAGAGGATGTACTTCCTGCGGCAGCTGAGGAAAGCCAAGCTGCCAGTGCAGATGATGGTGCAGTTCTACACGGCCATCAATGAGTCCATCCTCACCTCCTCCATCACCGTGTGGTACGCTGGAGCCACAGCCAGGGACACAACAGAGACTACAGCGCATTGTGCGTTCTGCTGAGAAGGTGATCGGCTGCAGACTTCCATCTCTGCAGGACCTGTACGTCTCCAGGGCTCTGGGACGAGCAGGTCGGATCACTGCTGACCTTTCTCACCCTGGACACGGACTATTTGAACCACTCCCTTCAGGCAGGGGGCTACGGTCCATCTGGACCAGAACCTCCTGCCATGAGAAGAGTTTCTTTCCCTCTGCCGTTGGACTCAACACTTAACACCTGCCACTTTAACAATTATTCAATTAATACTATTCACGCACTGTTCACTTCATGTACTATTTCCTACTATCTTTACATTTTTGTGTAAATATCTGTGTACATACTAAGACATGTTTTTATTTTTTACCTTATTTTATGACTCTTTAGACATTGCTATTATTATCTTTATTTTATTATACATTGTTTCATGTTGCATCTTAATGCTCATGTTTGCAAACTGTGTTCAAGGACAATAGCAATAAACCTTTTCTGATTCTGATTAATCTTAGAACTATGTACTTGGACCTCAAAACCTGCGATGGACACAATAAACGCATACCTTTTGGAGTGTACTTTTGGCGGCAGGAAAAAAAGGCAATCGCAAAGAAATGGATGACACAAACATCACCAAAGATCAAGGACTGGATTGATAAATGGAAAAAATGACATTACTTTGGACAAAATGGGACGCATATTTAGAACATGTAGTGCCGTAATTTCATTTATGTTTTATTTGAATGTGCCGTTTGTGTTCATGTTATTATCTATTATTGTTATTTAAATTTATTATTTGCTGTAGCACATGCTCTCTGGTCATGTTCTTTGTTTTGTTTTTTATCTGTTTATATTTCAAAAAATGTAAAAAGAATTAAAACTAATTTTTTAAGTCCTGTTTGCCGTTTGTAAGAAGCCATGTGTGGGACAAACAAACATGTGGAAGAAGGTGCTCTGGTCTGATCAGACCAAAAATAAACTTTTTGGCCAAAAAGTAGTAAAACTAACAGGTCACATGACTCTGAACACACCATCCCCACTGTCAAACTTGGTGGTGCAGCATCATGCTGTGGGCTGCTTTTCTTCAGCAGGGACAGGGAAGCTGCTCAGAGCTGATGGGAAGATGGATGAGACAAATTCCTTGGCAATCTTGAAAGAAAACCTGAAAGACTTGAGACCTTCAGCCGGACGACGACCCTAAACATAGAGCCAGAGCTACAATGGAATTGTTTAAAACAAAACATATTCATGCGTTAGAACGGCCCAGTCAAAGTCCACAACATTTTTTCCGGAAATAAAATAACACTGTAACCAAATAAATTGTATTTTGGAAATGTATTGATCAAAAATGAACAGATGCCATTTCAACATGAAATATACAAATGAGTCATTATTAAATAGCAGGGTGAAAGAAGCTGCCTAGACTGTTGTAACCAATTGTAGCAGTGCTCTACCTCTGCACCCAGAGCCAGGACCTGAGCTTGGAGACACTCTCTGACATGAACAGAACCAAAGCACTTTCAAGCGAACCGGTCTGAGGTATCAGAGCCTGTCAAAACGTGTCTCTGTATCTGTGTATGTGTGCGTGCTTGCGTGCGCGTGTATGTGTCAGTGTGTTAGTGCGTACGTGCGTGCGTGCCATATCTTTCTCTATTCCATGTCTCTGTCCCCTGTCCCTCAGCACAGGGTGGTGTAAAAACTGTGTCTCTCCTCAGGCCCAGCTCCAACAGCAGTTTGTGCTCTGAGTCTCGAGAGTGTCTGCAGTACGAGCTGCTGTGCCAGACCGATGAGTATGAGGTAAGGCGCTAAACCAGGGACTAAACCAGGACTAAACCAGGACTAAACCAGGGCTAAACCAGGCTTAAACCAGGGTTATATCAGCGATTAAACCAGCGACTAAACCTGCAACTAAATCAGCGACTAAACCAGGGCTAAACCAGGGGGTAAACCAGTGACTAAACCAGAAAATAACTAGGACTAAACCAGGACTAAATTAAGACTAAACCAGGGCCTCACTCAAGGCCTCACTCAGGGCCTCACTCAGGGACTAAGACAGGGACTAAGACGGGGACTGAATTGAGGACTAAACCGAGGACTAAACCAGGACTAAACCAAGGCCTAAATCAGGGTCTTAAACCAGGTCCTTAAACCAGGAGTAAACGAGGGTTAAACTGAGGAATGAAGCTTTGCTAAACCAGGACTAAACCAGGACTAATCCAGGACTACACTACTACTACCATACGGTCTATATCAGGACTACAAGGCTCAAACCAGGAAGGTCTTGGTTGAGATCTGAACTAAGACCTCAGATTTGACCTCAGACCAGACCTCAGACCTAACCTCTGACCTGAACTCTGGCCTGACCTCTGACCTCAGAGCTGCTGTGTTCCCAGGTGCGTCACTACAGTCCCACTCTTTGGGTGTCCACTGACGCAGAGGCTTACTTCATGGGCGTGGGAGCTGCCATGGCCTTCAGGAGGCTCTTCCAGTACATCACTGGAGCCAACGAGGGAGGTAAGCTAGTGGGATGATTTGGGCAGTGGGGTGGGACACAAAGTTTGCAATAAAACCAAAGTTACGAATGTAACAACGTCACACTTGTGACACTTGGAGGGCCAATCAGAGGCTATATAGCTGACCAGCATCCGCTTGCTTATTTCCTGCAGAATCTTCTCACAAAAACGCAAGGATTCTGGGTGACCAAGAACTTCTGGCAGTTATCCGATTCATAGAACCGTAGTTACATTGGTAACTTTCATTCCATTTCGCCTCTACTGAGCGCCAGAGGCGGTGCTTTAGCACTGAATGACTGAATATTGGCGTAGTCACGAGGAATCCTGAGCTCAGAACTCACTGAATGAATCCAGACAACTCCAGTAACACTAAATACATGAAATGACTAAGGCATTATTACAGTCACATTCACTTGGTGAACATAGACCACCTCCAGATGCAGCACCTCGCTGATCCATCAAAGAGCAAGGGATGCTACACCACAACAAGTGACACTCGAGTCATCTGTTGAGAGAAGTTGCAGAAATGATGCAGAGATTAAAACCGTACCATGCTCTACAGCTGGTCAGAGTGAAAACTGACCACCAGTACCGTGCGTCACAGCTCTGCAGTTAAACAAGTGAAACAAAAATACTTAGCTGCAACACCACACAGGATAAACAGAGTAGCTTGCTCATGCACAGTGCACTTGGAAAATAATGGAGTGCACCCGGAACACTTTGTAATGAGAGCTGTGCGCCCAACGTCAGTAAATGTGCAGTACCGTTGTAGTAAATTAGAAAATTGCCATTGCTTCAAGAAAGCATGAGCTCTGAAAAGACAAAAATGTATCTAAACTAGTAGGTTTGAAAGCACTAAACCTTAGCTGCAAAGCAAGCCGATCTCGAGTCAATGTAGCCGAGAAATAACAAGTTAGTTGATATTGAGAGCAGCCGTGTGGCTGACAACACTGTAAGCTGAGGGAAGGTAAACTTGCAAACAATAAAAATCGCTTTTAGGACGAAGAACATCGCTGTCTCAGGTTTCAAGTGACACAGAAGTGTATTGTTAGACAAAGCACCAAAATATATGAACTCGTACGTGAGAAGAAATAAGGAAGCTATTGAAGAATGTTAGCCTATTTTCTGTCACATCATTCATGTGGCACCAGTGTTGAAACCTTTACTCAAGTTAAAATACAGTAAGTAATAAGTATGGTGCCTGAAAACTATTCCTAGAAGTAGTACTGTTAAACTTTATTTGAGGAAGTCGGTGTAATCCCTCATTGGTCCAGGAGTGTTCCATTGTAGAAAAAGATTCAGTTGTAGTCATCTGGACTTAGAAAAACTGTTTTAGAAAAACAAAACGTTTCGACTCTCATCCAAGAGTCATTCTCAAACAGAGAAACAAGTCTGAGAACTCCCGTTTTTATCCTACTCTGTGAAAGCCCTGCCCACAGGGCGGGACCTCCTGATAATAGGAGTTTTTGGTTTCCATCGACACTCCCTGAGATGGGCCATGAACATCCTATTGTACCCTGACTTTGGCTCCTTCCTCACTGGGTACCTGATTAGCATCCGAATGCCTCGGGCGTCTCCATGGTTTCAGCAAACCATTATAAACAACTGGAAGGTTGAATCTTAAACCTCCATTACGATTTAAGGAAGGATTCTCTTTTTTTAACAAAGATGGCCTCCTTAACTCCTCTTTCAAACCATCTTTTCTCCTGCTCAGAATCTCCACCTCACTGTCTTCAATAGAGTGGTTTGTGGCTTTGAGATGAAGATGCACGGCGCTCTGGGGTCCTGAATTAGTGTGTCTTCTGTGCTGATAAAGCCTCTTGTGAAGATGACTACAACTGAGTTGTTTTTTTTTACAATTTATTTGAGGAAATGTAAGTGTGTTTTAGCCACCTCTGTGTGTCAGCGGTGTAAGTGTGTGGTTTGTAAGGTCATGTGACTCTGCGGCAGGTTACCAGATGGACATGACCGCTCCAGTCCTGGTGAAGATCCCAGAGGAGACCAGGATGTGGGAACCAGCCATCTACACGCTGAGCTTTCCTCTGCCACAAGCCTACCAAGAGAAGCCCCCCCAGCCCACCAACGACAAGGTGCATTTGGCTGTGGAGAGCACGGTCTTTGGAACTCTCACACACCTCACACACCACCACTTCAGGGGCCCAAATTCGTCCTCTGCAAACATTATTTAACAATGTTGAAAAATATTTCTACATTAAATATGAACAAAAAGTCTTGACTAAATAAAAGTATTTTTTACGTCTTTATTTGACTTAAAAAAAAAAAAAGAAGTTCATTACAAGATGTAGTGTGCTATCCTCTCTTATCTCAGTATTACTATTGCAAAACCACACAATTTACAGCATGGAAAGATTTTTTCAAGAAGTAGTGAAATAATGAAGCAGGTGTTTAAACTCACAAATCCTTTGGCACAGCATCAGCTTTAAAAACTTTTTCAGACACAAAAGTGAAGCAAGGCGATATCATTCAGCTCTCATCTCTAAGCGTCATATTGTGAACACTACTCTTTCTTACGTTTAAGTTTTAAAATATGATATAATGCTTTTTAAAAACACTTTCTGGGGTGGAAACATCCATCTTCTTCCACTTATCTGCTGCTGGGTCGCAGGGGCAGCAGTTTAAGCCGGGAATCCCAGACTTTCCTCACTTCAGAAACTTCCTCCAACATCTCCGGGGGGATCCGGAGGCATTCCCAGGCCAGCCGAGAGACATAATCCCTCCAGCATGTCCTGGGTCTTCCCCTAGTCCTCTTCCGGTGGGACATGCCCTCCCCAGGGAGGCGTCCATGAGACCGCCTTAGCCTCTGCTTCCTCTTAGGAAGACGTGACAGCGGGAATGAGGAGATCCTCAAAGTATTCCTTCCACCATCCGACGAAATCCCTCGTTGAGGTCAACAGCTCTCCACCCGCATCATAAACGGTGTTGGAGAAGCACAGCTCCCCCCTCCTGAGGCATCAGATTATTTGCCAGAATTTCTTTGAGGCAGATCAATAGTCCTCATCCATGGCCTCCCCTGACTCCTCCCAGCCCCGGGATTTTGTCTCCGCGACAGCATACGCTGTGGTGCACTTGGCCCGCCGATACCTGTCAACTGCCACAGGGGTCTCACAAACCAACCAGGTCTAATAAGACTCCTCCTTCAGCCTGACAGCAGCCGTTAATTCTGGTGTCAACCACCGGGTTCGGGGGTTGCCGCTGTGACAGGCACCTGGGACCTGGGGTCCACAACTCCGAGCAGCCGCATTGACAATGGAGGTCGAGAACATGGTCCACTCGGACTCAATGTCCCCAACCTCCCCCGGGATCTGGGAGAAGCTCTCCCGGAGATGTGAGTTAAAGACCCTGCTGAGAGAGGGCTCCACAAGACGTTCAACAGACCCTCAACAGACCCCCACAATGTGCTTTGGGCCCGCCAAGTCTGTCCGGCTTCCTCCTCTGCCAGCAGATCCAACTCGCCACCAGGTGGTGATCGGTTGACAACTCTGCTGCTCTCTTCACCCGAGTGTCCAAGACACACGGCCGAAGGTCAGAGGACTCAGGCCTAGGGTGTCCTGGTGGTGGTGGAAACAGAATTAGATCATTTTGAGAAGGAAAAAAACGTTTTTTGAAAACATTCCACACTGTTAGGTGAAGGTTTTTTGCGATCATATTTATCTTCATGAAGATAAGATAAATGTGTGTTTACATGAATTTATCCCAAAAAATTACATTTAACTAGTCAAGACTTTTAAGATGCCAGTCACGTTTTCTTTTTATTCATATTAGTAGTAGAAATGTATCTAACACAGTTTCTTATTCAATTACATATGTCTTGTTTATTTGTTCCCTCTTGCAGCTGTATTTTACGGAGATGCCCGACATGGACGTGTATGTGCGTAGTTATGGTGGCTGGATGCTGTCGGTCACCTCCAGGTTACAGGCCCACCAGCTGACCAAAGAACTGGACCGAGTGGGGGCCTCCTACAACCACACCCACCACTACGGAGTGGGTTACGACAGGTACACCACACTAGGGAGTGGGCTACAAGTAAAGCTCACTACGGAGCCCACTACGGAGTAGGCTAGGACAGGTAAAGCTGACTACAGAGTGGGCTAAGACAAGTACATCACACTACGGAGTAAAGCACAATGACAGGTAAAGTACACTACAGAGTTGGAAAGGACAAGTTCATCACACTAGAAAGTGGACTATGACATGCTAAGCACACCACAGAGTGAGCTATGACAGGTAAAGCACACTACAGGCTCGGCACACTACAGGGCATTTAAAGCACTACAGAGTGGCCTACGACAGGTAAAGCTGACTACAGCATGGGCTAGGACAGGTAAAGCACACTGGAGTGTGCCACGACAGGTAGAGTGCGCTACAGAGTGGGCTAGGACAGGTAAAGCACACTACAGAAAGGTAAATTGCTTCACACAATGTGCTAGGATCCCCAGGGACGACTTAAAACTTTTAAGATAATGGGATGACCGTAAAAGCCTAAATCTGATTAAAGAGTGATTGCATTTACATTGTGACTATGTGACATCTTGCCCTTCAGTTGGAGCAGGAAAAATTCATGCTGTTGTGTACGGCAAACCTACAAAAGAGCAGGATATTTTTTTCCCCAATCTTAAAGTTTAAGCTTTGTTCTCAGACAATATTGTCCTCTATTCTTGTCCCCTCAGTCCCCTGAAGCTGCTGAACAGACACAATGAGGTGTGGTATGTGTGCGAGGGTAAGCCTGTGTGCACCGACCCCCAGGAGCCCACACCCGCTCACCCCTCCAGGCACCAGACCGACAACCCAGCCTCAGCGGCCCCTCACTCCTCAAAGCTCCAGGCCGACAACCCAGCCTCAGCGGCCCCTCACTCCTCAAAGCTCCAGGCCGACAACCCAGCCTCAGAGGCCCCTCACTCCTCAAAGCTCCAGGCCGACAGACAACCCAGCCTACATGAGCCCCTCACACTCCTCAAAGCTCCAGGCCGACAACCCAGCCTCAGAGGTCGATCACTCCTCCAGGCTCCAGGTTGATGACCCAGCCTTCATTTTCTCCTTTCAAATGCACATTCAGCCCTGCATATGCCGGTGCTCTCTCTTGGTGCCTCCTACAGGTTCTCCTACAGCGTGCTCCTTCAAGCCCCTCTTCTAAAATCGTCAGAAGCCCCTCGCAGCCATTGTGGACCAACACACCATCCTCCAACTTCTATCAGACACCATACACACCAATGGTGTCCCTGTCCAGGGCCTACTCCCAAACCCTCTAGAGTACGCGCACCTCCCAGACTTCCCCCTCAGAAGCATTAGAGAGCCACTCATGAGTGCATGCAACTCCAGCACCTATCTAGTAGACACAGCACTAGGCACCCCAGAAACACCGAGCAACTCCAGCACCTTAGACAGAGCACCCAGAGCAACTCCAGCCCTTAGAGCAGAGCACCCCCGGAACCCTCTTCCGCCGCCAGTTCCATGACTAACAGTTAGCCTTCGAGCCAGGCCTCTCCCTCAGCCATTGTCCCCTGCTCAGGACAGCTGACCCCCCGGCATCCAGCTCTGACCCTAACTTCCATGGTTAATTGTAGCGCCCTAGGCTCGCGACTAGTTGTGCCTCTCGACCACAACCCCATTAACGCCCAGGAACACCCAACCTCCGACGCCACTACTAGTAGCAGCACTACACACCCATGCTCACACTGTTACAACCAGACGTGGGGAGCATTTCGCTGGCTTTTTAGCAGACACAAACATAGATCTGACTGCGGGTTAGTTAGTATTAGTAACTTAGTATAGTGTTATTATTTGAAGGATTGAAGCCTTTAGAGCCAAATTGCGACACAGTACATCCCACAGATCTCAGGTACCAGAACCTGTAGATGATGCATGATGAAAACGTGTGATGCATGACATTATCGAAGACCGATATGAGGTAAGGTGGCGATGTAGAGGCTGGTTCTGCTGCTGGGTGGAAAGGTTAAGAGAGGAGGCCCAGGTGATTTGCTGGGCACTATGGTGCGATGTAGTCCGTAAAGTGTCTAGATAATTATGCTTTAACTGCGTTAGTATAACCCGGACCTGTCTCTGCACCTTCACTTCCGTTGTCTGTCCCCAACCATATCCTCCTGTCATTGATTCTATTTGGAGCCCCTGTTCTCTTATGGTCACCCTTTTTTTTTAAGTACATGATTTACCTTATCCACACTTTTTATATCTCGGCGAACGCAGAAGTAGCTAAGCAGATAAGTAGTTATTGGAGTTCGTCCGTTCACTCAAATGTATGAATTGTCACCCATAAAATACACCTTGCTGACAAAAACTTTCAACATGAGTCATCTGTGGCACCCCTAATGTATCCCAAACTAAACCAATCAAGACCGGTTTGGTACTTCCAGTCCAAAGTCTCATTTTCAAAATCGTAAGCGAGCTGGTCTGAGCAAGTTGAAATGGGAGCGTGTCCTCTGACATATGCCTCTCACCCAGTAGGGAAAATAAATGTGTTGCTCTGGCTGTTAATATATGCAGAATTATGACATATGAAGTGAATGATAAAATGAAAATATGTGAAGTGGTCAACATATAATGCGGCCCGCCATTGTGCTGCATGTACTTGGGCCAATGACAAACCCGCCTCATTGTTCATGTGTAGTGTCTCAGATATAGATGCCTTCCAGCTCCTTAGGAGTAGCTCCACTTTATTCAGTCCCATTCCGACGATGCATATCAGTTTCTTCATGTAAAGGGTCCATGTATATCTTTCTTGGGCACCTACCAGGGCTGTTTCTAGATTTTTGGGGACCCCCCCTTTTGTTGGTACGTGCCTGTTTGTCATGCGCAAGCACCGTTCTCACTCACATACACACTGCTTTTTAAGATATTGATTTGCTGGTGGTCGTAACGTCTCTAAGTAGTGAGACGCATAACCAATAAGAACAGGATTCCTGACACGCGAAATTCAGCTTAGTATCTGCCAGGACCACTTACTTTGAGAGAGTCTCTATTTCTCTCGACTCGGTGTTGATAAGGGCTATAGCATAAATGCTGATTTCAAAGATAAATATACATAATCATAGGCCTGTTCGATATAGCATGTTAAGAGTTTTTTTATTGTAGGGATAGTTAGTCCTCTGCCGTATATCTAATGTACATGTATTCAATTGTTTTAGTATTTGACCTTATTCACTTCATTTAACCAACAGCACTTGCGAGACATCTCAGAGTTTCCATTCACTAATTCATGGTGCGACTATTTAGCAATGGCATTAAGGATACCCCTAGTGTGTCTGACTTGTTCTAAGATACTTCGTGATCTCCCTATATAGAACTCACAATCTTAGAATGATCAATCTTTAATCATTTTTATGTGATAAATATTTTAGACAAAGCTTTTGAACACCACTCACTATGAGTGCCAGACACCACACAGTCATTAACAGCTATGCGGAATGGATTATTTCACGTTGAGGATATGAGTGTCATCATTCAGAGGATCAAGGAGGGAGTAAAATGATAACACCAAAACATATTTGATATAAAAAAATTATGACCCAGCTGAAAGCACAAGAATCCCTTTCACTTCATGGACATTTTTGTAGAAATCTCTATACCAACAGCGATTATCATGCTTCTATACAATAAAAAAACAATGGAGAACCCGGACCCATTTAGACCCAACCAACAACCATTTCAAGCATTTTGCATTTAAGCTAATTCCGAATGTCTCCCTCCCTAGATTAAAAATGTTGCAGATCTGTTGTTTTTAGTGGAGATGTTATGCTTGCCTTGGAGATGCTCGCTCTGTATCGGCATTAAGATCAGCTCTCGCATATTAATTCACTCAAAACATATTACTGTTAGCCGGACCCCTCGTCCCCCTCTACATCCACAGATATTCTGACCACGAGTAAATAGTCTCTCTGTGTCATCCCAATTTGAATATGGAGTGATTGTACGTCAGGCCATAACTTGGAGAATAATCCTCCTAGAACAAATCAAATCATACATCTACACTCGGAGAATAAGGAATTACATCATAGAGAAATTAAGCTCTAAGAGTCTTATTTAAACCTTAGGGAGTCATACAGCTCAAATCCCAGTCCCTTCCGCTTACATCCGAGAGTGTGTGCTACCTCCTTAAGATAGCTCTCAGATATGCCACGTGAGTAACAAGCACCCCAGTGTGGTACAAGACCCATGGGGTCACGTGAGGCATGGTTTACCTCTCCTCTATTAGTTTTGTCTCCCAAGAGTAATCTTCCCAAAAGAAAACCCGTAGCAATCCAATTTTTGCATAAGCTATGGTTGCTCATGCTCATCACCTTTGTTGTAACGACCTGCTGGCTTACTGTCCACAAAGTTTTAACGACGACTCATTACTTTATCATCCGTAGATTCGCAAAACTCGCAAGGACTTTTTTTTTTTATAAACTAGAGCCCTGGACAAGACGAGGTCTTGTTGGGCAATCTGCATTTAGAAGCTCAAATAGCGACACCCAGATAATATAATAGTTCCATCAAACTCCCTACACTTAAAATAGAAGTTCTCGCGACACTCACAATGTGTTTTACCTAAAAGTCGGCTAATAGAGCCTCCTACCACAAATACACATGCTCATTCAACCTCCTCTTAATAATATGGAAACCGTGGCTCCCACCCCTTATGTTCTTCTCGCTCTTCCTAGCTGTGAGTTAAACCGCCACATGCTATGGTAATCAAGAGGCATGAACCTTCAACACACCTACCCGTGTCTGTCTCTCCCTTCTTCCCCTACTCTCAAGTTAAACAAGCCTAGTCAAATTTTTCACATAAATGCCTATGTGAATGTTCGGAAGTCTAGAGCCCGATGCTTGGATTAATACATATCACTCACAAACATGAAAAAGAGTAGAATGTTTAAACCTTCTGTACCGCCTCTTATGCTAGAGATGTACAATACATACATACTATCAAAGTCTAGCGTATGCTGCCTACCTGTGGTAGGACACCGGGAGGTGCGAAGCCGAGTGGTATAGGAGTGTCAGAGGTGCGCTTTACCTCTCACTGCTCTGACCAGAATAAACTGAAAGTTCTAAATTACAAAATTATACACGTGTTACTAACCCAGTCATTTAATACTTCCAGATGTGTCTGTAGGCACTGCTTTGCCCGCTCTTGTTCAGTCGGATGATTAAAAAAATCATGACTGACGTCTCTTCTCAGTGGTTTCTGTTTCCCCATTTTTCTTTTCCACTACGCGGAGGAAGTACCCTTAACAAGAGAGATATACTCATGTCGATATAAACCCTTGGACGTTGAACTTTGCTGCTTGTCCCAGCCCACGATATTATATGTCACTTTTCCCCATAGAAACGAAAAACTTGACGGTCATCCCTTGTGCAAAATTGTGTCTCTGCCCAGTTGATTATCTGAGTACCTTTAATACCACACTGGACATTCGTATTGGCAATGTATCACCCCTCTAAGAGTGCTATAACATATTAATATGTCAATGGTATATATTATTATATGTCCAAATAAAAGCCTACCCCAACAGCATGTAACTACGTTCAATTGAATTTTGCCCATATACGCCACTCTCATCATCGTGGCATCCCCATTTGTGAATTGGACGCTCCGCTTAGAGGTCCCCCTATTTATAATGATTCTATTTTTTGGGGCCTCCTGTGTAAGTTATTGTTAGCTTAGCCTTACTCTGAGCTATAAACACCGCTCTGTTTATGTGAATGTCACTCACTGTTAATCTATAATGACTGAGCTGTTACTTTTTTGACGTGTTATCTCATGAGTCACTTTTATTTCTAATAAATCATATATTAAGTAGGTACTCTCGTTAGTCATTTAATCATTGTATATTCTTAATAAGGCTCTCAGTAGGTTTCCTCAAATACGTATTTAATAAACATGAAGCACACCAAAAGAAAACGATATTATTGGCGATTTTTCCTCTAATTAGTTTTCATTTCATATCTAATATATAGTCGCCGTGCCCTAGTAATCAGCTCACAGGGGACACCTGAGTGTGCGTTATGAGAAGTAATAAATTACATAGGTGATAAAAATCTATTCATATTTATATAACTGCAAATAACATCGACTATTAGAGGAAGTATGAATAATAAAGATGTTCATGTCCTGAAATGAATATATTAAACTCAGTCTTTTGTATTTTTACTCAATATAGCCAGGTGTGATTTTGTATCTAGCCAGGACCAGATGGAAGGCTTAGAATTCCTAATCAGAGTCTTACCCTGGTAAACGATACAGTGCTCTTATCTAGCGTTTGGGGAAACACTGTTCTTAATATGTCCCTAAATAATTTATTATTCCTCTAATTTATTTTATTTGTGATATTAACGCACTTCATTCTTACCTTCCCTCCTTTCCTCACCCGAAATGGCTCGCAAAATCCATGTGGAAAAAACAAAACCAAAGTGTGGCCCTCATTCTTCCCACTGGACTTTAGTTTCAGCTTGTGATCTTCTACGAGCGTGATGTACAAAATGTCTGATATAATAAAGCAAATCGAGCCTCTCTGTCAGTCCTACGAATTCTGCTTTCTACCTAAAAACTCATGCAAGAATGATTCCTCCAATACCACCAATCCATTGACTAATTCCATATGATGACTAAGTAAAAGGAGTAATAGAGAATACAATATTCTAGTGTTTGGTAGCGTGCTGCAAGTGAACCCCTTTTTGAAATGGTACTAATTGTTTACTGGATCGTGCCACCACAAGTGTCTAATTACTGTGCTGTTAGTCCAAATAACCCCACTTACTATGTGATAGTACTGTCTCTCCCTATAAGCTCTAGCAGTTGATCTCCTCTTCTTAGGAAGAACAAGGTTCCACAGCCAGCCTGATATCATGAACCTCGGCGTATGTTCCAAAGTTTCTCATCACCCCAAAAACAAAGTTGAAAGTCCAAACTTCTCATGATTTACTATTTGATTCTGAATAGCTTAAATCCCCAGCGCGTGATCTGGGCTGATTCTGTTCCTTGGAGCCAATAATTCTACCAGTTCAATACGCGCTGTTCCTTAATGATTCGACTACACTAAACAAGGAGCTCACTCTTGGAAATACCTATACATGCTTTTAGACTTTCTTAGAACCTGGTAGTTTTTACTAAAGAAAGTCATACTTTGCTTTGTCCCCATGAATGAAGTGACTCATTCTTGGCGACGTGTTCTGTTTTAGAAGAAGGTGTTGCGCTTCGACCCACTTGCAATCAGCGGCCTCCGGAGGATTCTGTTCAAATAAGTAGTCTTCTATCAATAGAACACACAACATAAAAACAAATGACTGCTGAAATTCTTAAAACGTCGGTTATTTATTACGAAGATGATGATAGTGTCTGCGTGTGACCTTGGAACTGACGTGTTTGAAGTTTTAACTCATGTAACCAGTGAGGAGATATATCTATCATAATTGAGAACCGTACTAGCGTTTTGTCTGTTTATAAATCTATTATTCACTTGTGGCTGTTCTGGAGTGTAGCTATTTATGCGACGCACATTTTCACAAGAAAATTACTATATATAAAAAAACAATAACTGAACCACGTCAAGGTTATACTTGATCACCCGCTGCCACAATCAACAGCGCCTTACGCTGGATGATGTTCCGAGTCTCTCCGCATTTCTCCACAGAGCCAATCACGCTGAGAGGCTTATAGATTTTTAGAGACAAAGATTCCTATCGCATTTCAGTCTGCGCGGTCGCTGCTTCTCTCACAGACTCTCTCTTGCCATTGAGTTCTGCCACTTTCTGAGGAGGCGGAGGCCAATGCACAAACATGCGACTAACTAAATGAGAGGTCAGGAGATACTGAGGGAAAAGAAAGTCAAATAAAATAAATTTTGTAATTTAAACCACACAGACCTTCTCTCGTCTCGTGCAGAGGAGGGTAAAACGTCCCTGATAACCGTGAAGGACAATGCACATCTCCACTAACTACACATTTGAAGAAGCTCATAACCCTACGGTGACTGTATTTATCATATAATACCAACCTAATTAATAGGATATGAGATTATAATGGAGTCTGATAGACCTCAATTTCTTTTTAGTAACATCTTTCTTATGAATTTTTTAATTTGCAGTACTCATGTTATTCTATTTGTCTTATGCTATTAAGGATGGAACAAAACTCCAAACCCATATTGCTCTATCCTCATTTGATAAGAGTACCATAAGGGCACTATCACCTATGTGATTAGTCAGAAATTTGACTTAGCAACTTGGGATTGAAATGTCATTATCAGCAACATATAATCTATATAGGAACATGACACAACATTTAGACAAAAGCGAGAACAACATGTTTCGTCTTTCTGTTGAAATGTTTCTCATGAGAATAATGTAAATAATGACAAACTTGTAGCAACTGATTCAACATTTTGTTTTGCACTTCTGCAGCACACACCGTCAAGTAGACTGCACGCAGTTAAAACATGTATATACCAAAAGGTGAATTCTGAAAGAACTGCAAAGTAAATAGACCAATTGCATGGTTCCTTGTGTTGGATTTCAAACATGAATAGGCCCGTAATATCATCTGCCAACATATGGAGGACCATCACTCGACGCAGACTAAACCTGATAGCCTCCAAATCTAGACCATACCAAACACACCTGGAACCATAACCTAGCACTTACCCATATAGTTCTTCTGCTTCCCCTCCCTATCAATACCCAATGTTATGCCTTTATGCATGTGCATTTCGCTTTAGAGTTTCTATCTTCATGTCTGTGTGTTTTATTTCTGGTCTTAGTTTCCAAAGCATTTCAGAGCTTATACTCCGGAGACCTCCTAGTGACCTCACTAGCATGCTTGATGTGCACCTGACCAAGTACACTCTAGCCCCACAATCACTCAAAAGATAATTCAGAGAAAGAATCTGGAACATCATACGGCTCTCACCACCCAAGGAGCAATCAGGTCCTTAGCAAGGACCTCACAGTCTCCCTTGACTGAAGGAACTTTTATCAGTAAATTCAGGGTTAGGGGTAAATTCATATTACCATTTTTAACACCCGAATATAGCTTCAAGTACAACGTACCCTTTACAATCAATAACCGTACACAGATCTAACTTCTCCCACAGTTTTTCCCTTAAGACGCATTTCTGAGGCAATAGACATGATAGGTATATTTTGTTTCGCGTTATTGCTCTTGATGTTTTTAATGTTGACCCTAGGGGAAGTAAACAAGTTGTTAACGTTCCTATGGTTATTGAGGGCAGTGTGACCGTCTACAACGTAGACACTTGTAAATGCTAGCTTGTCTCTATTTGACCGGATGAATGTGTTCCATTTTGTGAGAGACCTATAATACCTTCTCTGAAACAGTGTGTCGTCTATAATTTCCCAAATGATTCACAAATGAACCCAACTGTGTTACAGTGGTTTGCTTGAGTATGTAAAAGTTCTCACGCAACCTCTATACTCATCCTGCAGTATTATTGAGTACTACGAAGTTTCAGTGGTGGTTTGTGTTCTTGGAATATATCTGATTGAATGTCCTGTCTATTTTAATGACAGACATCACATCTACATGTAGACAGCTGTGCATGAGGAACACTGCTCCTCTTTACGGCTCGGCAGGGACGACAGATGTGTCTAATTAGCTGATAGTATTGTGAGGCCAATAAGAGACAATTGCCCTGTTGCTAACACATATAACGTACTAATCTACTTAAAACTTGATTGAATTAAGTATGTTTGCAAATCTCTTTGAGATTAAGGAATGACTGTCAGGGCATTAGAAAAGAGCACGCTTTCAGTGGTGTAGAGGTGGCGTTGCCTGCCCCCGGTGTTACCCTGAGTAGCCGGCTGCGTATCTCTCTTCCTCCTGCGGGTTCTTTCTCCGTCAGTGCCATATACCCAAGCTCCTCAGTCCATCTCTTGTGTTAGCGCCTTCATCAAGGCTCCGTGAGATGAGCACTTGAAAGGCCCCCATAGTTACAGACCCAAAAAAGGAGCAAATCTACCTCATAAAAAAGGAAGTTCCAAATGACAAGGGATCATACAGTTTGCATTGCCTGACGGTGGTAAGTATCATCTTTGGCCAAGGTCGATCTTTGACTGGACACTTCTTGCCCGCTGGCCCCCACCCCTCACACGTGGAAGCCCCGGCCCGACCCCTCGCGTGCCAAGAGCAGCGGCGCGTCTGGGGAATGGGTGAAAGCATCCTGAAATCGCTCACATTCCCCTATGGTCTTCTTGAGACGGGATGGTGGTCAGAATGCTTGTTTGCTCTTATGTCTACTGGTGTCGAGTTAGGCCTGCTTGCACCTTGTAGATGAGCCGAGGTGATCCGCCACCACAAGAGCACGACGCAGTGAGACTGGAACGCCAGTCCCCGCGCACCCCCCGTGCCCAACTCCCGTGCGAGAACAAGCCCTCGCACCAGAGTCTAGGCGTGAGAGAAACATGGTCCCATGGGGCATGATGGATGCGTCTGAGCGGTATGTGTCTACACCTGCGATCGGAATACATGTAAACAGCATCGAGACTTAAACACTGAGAAATCAAACCAGGATCAGGAAGTTGAAGAACCCTTATGGTGACAACGCCGTCTTCTTCTCCATCTCTTTTAGTATGTGGTACAACCAAGACTGTGTAGTAATTCCTGCTTTCCAACAGAGAGATTCATCCCGTAGTTCTATGAAAAAATGCTAAAGAATATGTATGAAACACTCTCGCTCAGTGAGCTCGTGGCCTTCTTATTAAATAGTGCATGGTCAGAATATGCTGCGTGTGAGTGGATGCGTCACTGTCGGCCTAAAGTGTAGGTGGTGGAGTCCTGACGAGCCTCCCGCTATTTAAAAAGCTATGAAAAAACAGATTTACACTGTTGCCAGAATTTTGTTCAGTATATTTAATATAAAATGCTCCCGTTGTTAGTTAGTCCAGGTTTAGCATCCCTCAACTCTGGTCCCTCACCAATACTTTCACGACTAAAGCCAACCCTATATATACATATGATTGCCCCAAGACCATAGAACTTCTCATATAACCTGTTCGCTATATACTCGATACATTCTGCTCCATGTATAATCAATGTGTTTATATCATTGTATCCCAAAGATATTCTATAAACTCTGTGACAGGCGTGGACTAATGGCTATGGGGCTGCTCCGCCACTTTATCTACTCTCTGCCTCTGAACCACTTACGCCAAGACCCTGCAAACAATATAGCTATTAAGGCATAAACCGACTCGTCTCGTATCACTCACATCAGACTTGGATGTTCTTAGTCGCCCTCCAATTCACCCTTCTCGGCACAGTGCCAGAAATGCTAGCAGGGACACGGATGCTGTTGTGTGTGATGACAAGTGTGGATGAAGCTTATTGTGTGAGATGTGTTGCCAGACATAAGGAGCTCGTGTCTGAACAGGTCTTTTGGTCTCTGACCCAACATCAACCAGACAAACACATTATTGTTGATGATTTATATGAGTGTTCCATGTGCCTGCTCCAGGAATTCGCAGGTGAATGTTTATCAGCCCAGATTATACAGATGAGAGCACTCATTTTAGCCTGCGAGAGGTGGGACGTAAAAACGTACAGTGTAGTCCGGTGAAGGCGGGAAGGACGTAAGCCGTCTTATGAGAGACACCAACGGAATCTCTCAAATTTCAACCCTGCTCTGGCATTCTCGGGAAGGCCTGAGGCGGGGCTGATCTGTATATCAACCAGCTGTTCCTGTGAGCTGCCAAATCAAGTACAGAGAGGTCTAATAGCGTTGCGTGTGTGTCCCTGGAAATGTCCCTAAAAGTATGAAACTCATTGGGTGTACCTGTTAGCATTTTACTTGCGGTTCTACACTTGTGAACCTGCATACGTGGCCTCTTTGTGCGGTCTAACCGAATCATGTGGTCAGGCGAGAGTGTACAGTGTTCTACGTGGTGCGACGTCAGACTTTCAGTGCGACAGCCTAAGGGAACACATAAGTGAATCACAACGTGGGCAATCGTCAATCATTAATTCAAATCAGCAGTTAGGAAAAGATCCATAGTCATTCTACACTACTATAGATAGCGCGATCTCTTTATTTGATCTCAGCTAAGTTTAATAGTTCTGTTTCCAATCACATTTAAACACATAAGTCTGAGATATTTCAAAACATTCTCTCAGGTGCAGCTGTAGACCGGGCCCGCTTTCCTTTAACCTGTAGTACACGTGAGATGCAGCGTCAACATATAGTGCTGTATCACTCAAGAAGAGTACACGCGCAGAAGTTCAAATTGTCACCATCGCGCATCACAGAGTAGACTGGCCACACTGTTGCGGTCTTACTGCACCAGTCGCAATGATGCAATTTATAACAAACAGTTAATCAGCACGACTGATAATCATTTCAAAAGGAACTGTTACTTTGCTTCTTCCATTTTCTCTCTCTTCAAGGAACTGTTTTGGATTGGCTAATGCAAAGACCACTACCCGACAGGACTGTCATGAAATGAAAATGTCTTGGCCCGACCTGCATTGTAAAAAACCCTTTTAACTTGTACCTCTCGGGTGCTTTTAAATGTTTTAAAACACATTGCTTCTTAAATGAATTGCTGCTTTTAAACTATATTTATTTAACTGTATCACTTATGTATGCTTTTTTTTTAGCTGAAATGTATATTATGAACTTCTATGGACTGTATTTTGTTCCAGGTTTACTTCCTGGGTTGCAATGGGCAGCAGATGTGACATAGGAAGATGTAATTCCACAAACTGTTCACTAAGCAACCATATCATGCGGCCAAAATCCAGCTATTAAATTCCATACTTACATTTATTTTTTTCTTCACAAAAACTGCCAACTTGAATGAAAGTCAAACTAGATAAACATTTTTAACCACCGATTTACAATTCCACCAAACAAATACTATTAAACCTCTAGTGCAGAGCTGCCTCAAAGTGGGGGGTGCGCCCGTTTGGGAAGCGCAGTGCCGTGGGGGGGACGACTTTGGAGAAAATAAGGCACATGACGCATGACAGACGTTGTTTAAGTCCAATACTTTGAATACAAGAGAGCAGATGGGTTCAGCCTCTGTGACCCTCACCCATGTTTGCTGCCTGGGTTTAGAATGCTCACGGCTTTGGCCTCTTGCGCAAATACACGCTCTGTCCCGAGGCCAGGAGTACATTTGATTTTTCAGAAAAAGCGCCAGAAAGACATTTGAGAAGCTTCGGCTATAGTGTCGTCCCTGAACTGGAGCATTCCCTGACCTAAAGGTTCCTTGTGTGTGGTGTCTTTGGAGCTAATGTCCTGTAGGGTGTCACTGACCTGGGGCTGCCTTGGCAGGGACTGCAGGGACAGCTGGGTGCCCTCTCGTCTTCGGTCATACTGGCTTGAGGCCGGGCACGTGTCTTTCTTCGCTTGAGGACCGTCTGTTGGAGCAGACTTCTGCTTAGCATTTTGTCCAGGTCGTCCATGATGCGTAGCTGCTGCGCCGAGCAGTATCCCCTTCGGGTGAAGTCTCCGGCGGCGCGGCTGGGGTGGCTGTGAGGGGTGGGGTGAGGAAGAGGTGCGGCCAGCAGGTGAACCAGAGGGAGAGGCTGGACGGTGTTCTGCCAACGCCCAGTCTGTGAACAGAGGAACACAACGGGCGGTAACGGGACAAGTGCGGATCAGAGAGGAAAACAGGCAAACTAATGCTATAATAATGTTTGTATAAATAGTGTTCTCTTTTTCTTGAAACTGCCAATGTACTACTGTGTAAACAAAATGTTTGTTTTAAATGTTCTCGTTATCTTTTTAACTGCTGCTGTAGGATGTAACGTATCTAAAAGTTCTTAAAAACTGTTGACAACATGTAGGCTCTGCACCCGCAGGCAATGATGCATTTTAACAATAGTCATCACTATCTAATAATCAATTTAAAAAGAAACTGCTAGTTTGTGTCTTTCTCATCCTCACTCCTTGCTCACTTACTTGCTGAATATAAGCCCAGGAGCAGAGCCAGACACAGGTAACTTCAGCTCACACAGTGACATCAAAGACAGTTAGACGTGGTTCTCTGTATGTTAAGCTTCAAAATGCTGCGTGTTTTTTATTACAATCAGACTCATATTCATTGAAATTTAGTCTAATGAGCGAGCTGAATTTAGACTCATCTAAACGCAAAGATACATGTGGAGCGCAGACCATGTGATACTGCGGTCAGTATTTTATAAGCCGGCCTCTCAAATTAAATGGAATTTCTAGACCAGACGAGTCAAAAGGACAAACCTGCGAGGGAGATTGTGTTTGTGGTGAGCAGGGAAACTGGACCCTGGCTGTGTTTTCTAAAACTTTGAACCAAACTCATACTGTGGATGTGTTCAGGAATAAAAGGGACCAAAACCAAAACACACAGACCTGTTGCAACAGCCAACATGAAAATCAAAGGCTTAATTAGTGGCTAAGCATTTATGGACACTTGACCAAAATTACTCATTTTAATTCCTCGGCGGTAGAGGTTCAAAAAGTAAATTTCAGGTGAGGGATAAATAATTAGAATTTACTGTGTTAACCCCCAAATCTGCCCCCTGCTGCTGTGGACGCACCTGTTTCTTGGGTCTCACACTGCGGCTTTCCCCCTGCTGCTGTGGACGTACCTGTTCTCTTGGTCTCACACTGCGGCTTCCCCTGCTGCTGTGGAACGTACTGTTCTCTGCGGTC
Source organism: Chaenogobius annularis (assembly GCA_015082035.1). Taxonomy (NCBI): domain Eukaryota; kingdom Metazoa; phylum Chordata; class Actinopteri; order Gobiiformes; family Gobiidae; genus Chaenogobius; species Chaenogobius annularis. The sequence continues at coordinate 359,354 of BJKM01000562.1, forward strand.
CTCACCACTGCGGCTTCCCCTGACTGCCTGTGGACGTACCTGTTCTCTGGGTCCGGCTCGTGACCACTGCCTCCTCCTCCTCAGCTCCTCACTTTCTCCTCTGCTGGCGCTCCAACAGAGCGGCTCTGGTTGAGGCCATATTTTCTTTCTCTCTGGGTGGGCTTCATGCCTGCCTAACAAAAAACATTTCTGCTGTCACTTACTAGAATCACAAACACGATAAACAGAGATTTAAAAGTCTGTCTGACCATGTAGAAGAAGCCTACGCCTCCTCGGGGATCCCCACCGCCATAGGGGTGTCACTGAGCTCTTCACTTGTTTCACTGCTGGGGGGTTCAACAGGCTCGCTCGCCACTTGAATTCGCTCAAATACATGCAGGACGCCGTCGGGGACACACATCTATCACTTAAGGCACTCAACTCTGATAGCGGGACGGGCCTCCTGTCTCTGAGCGACTAGACATTATTCTTCACAGAAACTAAGGTACGGAGCTCCACTCATGCTAACTATAGCGAGCCCCTGTGTGAACAAACCCGTGGCAGCGATCAGGTATACCCTGAGTCCCATACATACAGTATTAGCTCTCATAATATATCATATAATATCTCCGACTCATGCGGCTAGTCTCAACCTCTGCATCGATATGTACATAGTATACTAACGTATATTGTGCTCGCTGCCTTCGTCGTTCTCACCCTCCATGAGGCTGACAGATGAGGCCATTTGGCCACTATTCAAGCCTGCCATTTCTGTTCAGCCACTATGACCACCGGCCACCTGGGCCCCGGGAAACCCGCCTTCAGGGACTCCTTTCTTTCGTACAGAGTGAGCCTCAAGACACACTAAGAATAAGCCCTGACTTGAAACCCAAAAAATATGCCCTCCGCCTCACTTCTGGAGGAAATGCGCATACGCGCATTTGCCTAGTAGTGCAAAGGCAGCTTGGTGATGTTTCCTCTCTCGGAACAGCGTGTATTCTGTCACTAGTGCCGACATAGCGTCCTCTCTCCATCCTGATCCGAGCTACAATACAATACAACTGTACATTGCATAATATTTGTCGTTTGAGAAGAGTCTTACATCGCGCAACACCTGACTGATACTAGAATTGCTTTCTCACTCTGATGCAGGGGGCTGCTGTGGGTTTAGGCGGTCTGCAGGGAAACTTCTCTTTCGCTGTTTGGTTCCTGGTGGAGGACACCTAGCTACCATTATATGTAACGGCTAATGGCTTCATGCGAGCACGAGTGCTGCCGTCATGTACTTACGTACCATTCATGGCTGCTTCCGCGAGACTTCTATTACACGACGAACAGAAAATGGATGTCATAATTCGCCATAGGTCAACTTCCAAGGCGAGGGCCCGCATGTCCACACTCTCGAGCCATTTTCCGGGTTTTTTGGGTCCGAATACAAAGATCCGGCTCGTCAGAGGCGAGGATTCAAGGGGTGTCAAAAATGCATTCATACTATGCTGCCTCGAAAGGGCCGCGGAACATACTTATAAGGTGAGCGGAAGAGCGTAATTGTGAGCTCCATATTAGCTTATGTGGTGAGATTCTTGCTTTAGTGGCATATAAAGCGCAAGTTGTTGTGGTGTTCTGTGTTCGCTTTGAATGTGCATTAGCTTTAACAGTGTTAAGGTTCCATGTGTAGAACGAGTGAGGATTCAGGGTGGTGAAGTTGAGAACCATAGCATTCTAGCGAATGGTAGCCTAGGTTGGTGGATAGCAGATAGTTGAGTGACTTGATTAGGGTATATATACATTGTAACCAGACACACCCAACCCATTCACTCACACTCCAATAACAGAAGTACGGGGTCTTCGGCAAATAGTTTGCAAGCGTGGTCTGCGTGTCAACTTGTAACAACTTACAGCAGATTAATTACACAACATGTGCTGGAGGTAGCAGGTAATCTAACCATACGAACCCCAGTGAAAATGGCTCAGGTAAAGGTCCCACCATGGGTGGGCCAGTTTAGTTACATTCCTAGTTGCTTGAGATTTGTCTTCGGGAGTGGTTGCTGCCTGGGAGGCACATGTTTCAGCAATAGACGAGCTCCGACTGCTCGTGCGCTTCTCGATTGTCAGCTTTCTGTCACTGTCTCGTGTCTGAAGGCCTGAGTTTTTCAGGTCGCGTTGTCATCATGAGCTTAATAACGCATCCAATCCTGCTTGTCTCGCTGCACCCCCCCATTAACATTGGAACAACTGAGCTGTCTAGTACGTACCATCTCTTTCCAGATTTTTATTGGTCCAGTGGAGGTAATAACAGTGTCTACTTCGCTATTCTTTGCGCATGAGCCCAGCCCTGTGAGCAGCACTGCCCTTTTCCTTCTGGTTCTCTCCTGCACTCGTGACGTGGCCCGGCGTGCAGCTGGAATCTTGTCTTGTCCTACCTTGCATGAGAATAGATATGTGCTTGACGTACGTCTAGCATTCTCGAGCTTGGCCTCCATCTGATAGTCGCCTCCTCCGCGTCGGCGTTACTGCAAGATGTCCCCATACCCTGTTTTCTCACTGCCTGCGCATCGCGTTTCATGATCTACATTCAGGTCTTCATAGTACCGTTTGACTATGACGTTCGTTTTATTAAGTTCCGTAGTTACTATTTCTCACGACCTTCTCATCCAGTCCTCAGGATTCACAGTTTTTGATGCAAATATTGTGCTACTCCCTATGCGCTCTCTTGGCATGCTTACGAAATTGCTTCTGACCCGTGTGCGTTATCTGACCCAAATCCATCGACCTCAGTGTAAGGGGCCCCTGAGAGCCAGTGCTCTGGGCCTGCTGGCTAGCAACTTAGGTCCAAGGCTATGAAATGGTATGGTGGCACGCGTAAGTCGGTGATCTCACACAAAGCGTCGTTGAAAGTCCCTTGCAATGTGGTGGTTGCGGTTGCACAAACGAGCCTTGGCACATCCTGCCTCCATGGCTGTCTCGGACGAGGGACTCTCGCGTGGCCTCCAATGCTGTCCCTAGCATGCGCTTCTGGCAAAGCACTCGGCATCATTCCTTGGGGGCTTACTTCAACGTGACGGAGCTCACCTGGTTAGTGATCATCGTCTCGTATCATAGGATTTCGACTTCCGCAAGAGATAATTGCTGTCAGACAGGCTTTGTACCATGTTCCCGCCATAATTTGTTCTTATGATTCCTAGCCCATGGTATTGGTATTGGTACATCTGAATAGATCTCATGCTAGGTATTGGCTGGACAATACTACTCTCAGCATTTTACGTTCAACGTAACGTTCACATTCAACACCCAAACGTCCAATACAATACCCGGGACATTTGTCAGCGAGAGGGCGTCTCCCAGTCACACTGCTGTCCCGCCCTTCCCATCCTCACAACACCCATATGTGATAGGATGGTATCCAGAAATGCTGGCTGAGAGCGGAGGCACCTGACCTTAAAGCTTATTCTCTCGTGCGGAGCTGCAGATATGAACTCCACTGTTCGCATAAGCGATCGTACCTCCACACAATCTGTGAGGCCTGACTCTGTCATGAGACTCACGGTACTGGTCACTCTTCTAGTGTGGGGACCTGCAGGGTCCTTACTCACATGAGCCATAGTCACAAGCAATGCTTCACTATTCTCTAAATTCGATGCCCCTTTTCTGGCACCAACAGCCGTGCGTCATATTGAAGGTCCTATTAGTCCTCCTCACTTATGCTGCCCCAGATGTACCGTCTGCGTTCCATCATCCTATTCCAAGAGCTACCGTACAGCTCTATCATTTTCAAGTACCTGCCTTCTTTTACTGCCAGTCAGCGACGAGAAGAGCAATGGCAATAGCTGATGCACGTCGCATGCTGACCTTCCGTACCGCGCAATCGTTGCCTGCTTTGAAAGCCATGTGAACCTGGCCGCCGACTTCCTGGTCTTGTTAACGACACCCGCTCAGCCTTCTTTACTGAGAGCGATGTAGGCTTCAACCTGGCGAAGGCCACTCTGGCGGGACAGCCCGAGGCGTCCTTAGTTTAATCCAGAAGGAAGACCAGGGAACAGGGGGATGATGGCCAGGGATCGGGTGCCAGTCGCACTCGTTGACGATGGATGGCGATGATAAGCAGCACATGCTTGCAGGTCGATGATTTGGGTATGTCCCAATGGGACAATGTACTATGTTTCTACTCACAGCTTGACTGTGCTCAGGTGCGACCAAATGGGAGAGCGCTGAATAGGGCACCCACTGTGCAGACAAGAAAGAAACAGGAACGCGGATCCTAGCAGCGAAGCAGGCTCGATATTGGAGCTGAACGTGAATGAGGAAATAAGTAACTCATATGTTCCTCGCTGATACATTGCAAGTATTTCCCAGGCGCATGATTTTTAAGGGGCGGTTGCCAGCAGGCAGGTATGGATTGACTGGAAGATGTACTGTGTTTGTTTATTTTGCAGGACGACCACAACTTGCAGAAGCACACAGGGCGTGAACAAGACTAAGCCCAACACAATCCTAAGCAAGCACTGTGTTTCAAAATACTGCGTTCACGTCGCAATTCGTTAAAATACTCAACACGCACGTATTTTGTATTTGCTTTTACAATTATAGGTACTAGAAATACTACTGCTAATAACATTCATGATAGAAGAAGTGGTATATGTCAAAAAAAATGGGTATAAATAGTACAATAGTTTTGGAAGATATGGAAATTTTACAATAAGTAATTCTAATAAAATGCAAAAACAAAAGAAAGAAGTAAGAAGAGAACAGAAACTCCAAAAGTGATATTACTGCACTTTTTTGGTACTTGAACACTAGCCTAGATTACAGGAATGTTTTGGCCACATTTTTTGATGGATTATAATAAAAATGTATTCTACAGTCACTGGGAAAAATCAAAGAGTTGCATTTTTCTCAATATCACCCACTCCGAATGACACACCAAGGGCACAACAGTTCATTGTCCAACACAAACCAAACCTAACCTACACATGTAGTTTAGGTGAGGGCTCGGGTGTTGTTCAGGTTGTTGTAATCTCTTTTTTATTTCAGTTCACCAGCATTTTCGGCCCCCAAAAGATGCCTTTTCAATTTATGGTGTCTAGTCCAGGGTGGTACTTTTGTAAATTATGTTACTTTTACTAGAGCAGATTAGGAATTATGAGAGGCACCCTCGAGCATGAGCTGATACGGAATCTTAATATTCAAAGAAATGCTGTAAAGCCTCTGCGAGCATAGCCACGACGTACCACAGAAGCCACATAAGAACTACTGATACCCACCGAGGAATCATAAGAAGAGTTCATTAATCTACCAAATTATGTCTCACTCTTGATATGATAGACTAGAGCACCTCCACAAAGCTGCACAAACTAGCCATCCTCTCCTCT
>BJKM01000563.1:0-124591 GCA_015082035.1 Chaenogobius annularis
TGATGCAGAGGAGAAGAAGGGAGCAGACTCCAATACAGAGGATGTCTGCCCGATTTACCAGGCTACTACACCATCCTGGGTGGGTGTATTGGCCCTGAATAAAACTAGATCTATTCCAAACAAGAATCACCTGAGGCACCTGTGATCAAACCGCCGACCTGGGTCAATAGATCTGACCACTCTACCGAGGATGTTTCTATCGAAAGCAGGAATCGTACCGCTGACATTCGCATCAAAGGACGAGTACTCTATTACTCAGCGACTGTTGCCCCGCGGGACATTAAGGGACAGTTAAAGGGACATTATCCAACCATAAGAAGATGGATGGATAATGTGATTGAAATATTTGTGTTTACGTGACAGAATGTGTGCAGACTGCTAGAGCTCACTGTGAGTTAACATCGTATACTTTCACCAGTGTAGAGCCTGTCTGCTTTGTCTGTGAATGATGATGGACAAACTGAGAGTTCATGCTCATCTTTAGTACCATCAGAAAGTTCTTACCTGGGTCCACTAAAGTTTGGAGCTTCTCTTCTAGCGTTGTCGCTGTGTAGAGAGACATTGCTCAGGGCAGGAGAAGGTGACCTGACAGAAAGGTACAATATCTTGCTGATAATGTGATGTTTTTAGGTTTACAGAAAACACAGCCATCACATCAGACCATATGAACTCATTTTACATGTGACTTTAGATGTGACAGAGCTGTAGTGATCAAGCACCACAGAGCAGAAAACACAGACAAATGAACAAACAGCATCACATAAAGCTTTAACGTCAATTGTGCAACATGAGCTATATGTTAAGTCAATGGATTCTTATCATTAGAAACTCCTTACCTGGGGTGACTTAAGTCTGGAGCTTCTTCTCTAGAGTTGTCGCTGTGTAGAGAGACACTGCTCGGAGCAGGAGAGGGTGACCTAAATGAGATTATGGACAAAGTGAGACATGTCTAACATGTTCTCAGCTGTGACACCTGCTGAGGCCACATTCACAAAGTGCTGCTAGTTCCACATCCCAGCAAACATTTGCACACAGAGACAAGTGTGAAGAGACGGGTTGAGGACGCTTTTCCTTTCTTGTCTTACTTTAAGTCAGAATACAGGTACAGAATTTGAAGTTTTTTAAACTGTCTCTACATCTCCACCTGGTGGTGAGTGGAAAAAGAGTGTCTCACTCCCTCAAGGTGGGTGGAAAGTGCTTGCCCCAAGTTGAGGAGTTCAAGTATCTCAGGACTTTGTTCTCCAGTGAGGGAAGAATGGAGCGTGAAAATGACAGGCGGATCGTTGTAGCGTCTGCAGTGATGCGGTCGCTGTATATGACTGTTGTGGTTAAGACGGAGCTGAGTCGAAAGGCAAAGCTCTTGATTTAATGATCAATCCATGTTCTTACTCTCATCCATGGTCATGAGCTTTGGGTAATGACAGAAAGGACAAGAACACGGTTACAAGCGGTTAAAATGAGTTGTCTCCGCAGAGTGGCTGAGAGCTCCCTTAGAGATAGGTAGTCACATGGAAGGGGCTCAGAGTAGAGCTGCTGCTTCTCCACATTGAGAGGAGCCAGCTGAGATGGTTCGGGCATCTTTTCTGGATGCCACCTGGACGCCTCCCTGGGAGGTGTTCAGGGCATGTCCTATCAGGAAGATGCCCTAGTGAAGACCCAGGACATGCTGGAGGGACTGTCTCTCGACGTGGCCTGGGAAAGCCTCGGGATCCTCCTGGAGGAGTTGGAGTAAGTGTTTGGAGTGGGGGAAGTCTGGGAGTAACTGTTTAGACTGCTAAAAATAAAAATGGTCTCATTTGTATGTAGCGCTTTCTACCTTCAAGGCACTCAAAGCACTTTACATCGAGGAACCACTCACTCATTCACACACACGGGTTTGAGCGTCTTGCCCAAGGACATAACAGCAGTATTGTACTAAGGCACCTGTGATCAAACCGCTGACCTGGGTCAATAGATCTGACCACTCTACCAAGGTTGTTTCTGTCGAAAGCAGGAATTGAACCGCTGACATTTGGATCAGAAGACGAGCACTCTACCTACTCAGCTACTGTTGCCCCTTTGACTCGTCCCCCGATAAGAGGAAGAAGATGGATGGATAATGTGATTGAAATATTTGTGTTTTACGTGACAGAATGTGTGCAGACTGCTAGAGCTCACTGTGAGTTAACATCGTATACTTTCACCAGTGTAGAGCCTGTCTGCCTTTTGTCTGTGAATGATGATGGACAAACTGAGAGTTCATGCTCATCTTTAGTACCATCAGAAAGTTCTTACCTGGGTCCGCTAAAGTTTGGAGCTTCTCTTCTAGAGTTGTCGCTGTGTAGAGAGACACTGCTCAGGGCAGGAGAAGGTGACCTGACAGAAAGGTACAATATCTTGCTGATAATGTGATGTTTTTAGGTTTAAACAGAAAACACAGCCATCACATCAGACCATATGAACTCATTTTACATGTGACTTTAGATGTGACAGAGCTGTAGTGATCAAGCACCACAGAGCAGAAAACACAGACAAATGAACAAACAGCATCACATAAAGCTTCAACGTCCAATTGTGCAACATGAGCTATATGTTAAGTCAATGTATTCTTATCATTAGAAACTCCTTACCTGGGGTGACTTAAGTCTGGAGCTTCTTCTCTAGAGTTGTCGCTGTGTAGAGAGACACTGCTCGGAGCAGGAGAGGGTGACCTAAATGAGATTATGGACAAAGTGAGACATGTCTAACATGTTCTCAGCTGTGACACCTGCTGAGGCCACATTCACAAAGTGCTGCTAGTTCCACATCCCAGCAAACATTTGCACACAGAGACAAGCGTGAAGAGACGGGTTGAGGACGCTTTTCCTTTCTTGTCTTACTTTAAGTCAGAATACAGGTACAGAATTTGAAGTTTTTTAAACTGTCTCTACATCTCCACCTGGTGGTGAGTGGAAAAAAGTGTCTCACTCCCTCAAGGTGGGTGGAAAGTGCTTGCCCCAAGTTGAGGAGTTCAAGTATCTCAGGACTTTGTTCTCCAGTGAGGGAAGAATGGAGCGTGAAAATGACAGGCGGATCGTTGTAGCGTCTGCAGTGATGCGGTCGCTGTATATGACTGTTGTGGTTAAGACGGAGCTGAGTCGAAAGGCAAAGCTCTTGATTTAATGATCAATCCATGTTCTTACTCTCATCCATGGTCATGAGCTTTGGGTAATGACAGAAAGGACAAGAACACGGTTACAAGCGGTTAAAATGAGTTGTCTCCGCAGAGTGGCTGAGAGCTCCCTTAGAGATAGGTAGTCACATGGAAGGGGCTCAGAGTAGAGCTGCTGCTTCTCCACATTGAGAGGAGCCAGCTGAGATGGTTCGGGCATCTTTTCTGAATGCCACCTGGACGCCTCCCTGTGGAGGTGTTTAGGGCATGTCCTATCAGGAAGATGCCCTAGTGAAGACCCAGGACATGCTGGAGGGACTGTCTCTCGACGTGGCCTGGGAAAGCCTCGGGATCCTCCTGGAGGAGTTGGAGTAAGTGTTTGGAGTGGGGGAAGTCTGGGAGTAACTGTTTAGACTGCTAAAAATAAAAATGGTCTCATTTGTATGTAGCGCTTTCTACCTTCAAGGCACTCAAAGCACTTTACATCGAGGAACCACTCACTCATTCACACACACACACGGGTTTGAGCGTCTTGCCGAGTTGAATTTCTTGCCCAAGGACATAACGGCAGTATTGTACTAAGGCACCTGTGATCAAACCGCCGACCTGGGTCAATAGATCTGACCACTCTACCAAGGTTGTTTCTGTCGAAAGCAGGAATTGAACCTGCTGACATTTGGATCAGAAGACGAGCACTCTACCTACTCAGCTACTGTTGCCCCTTTGACCCGTCCCCGATAAGAGGAAGAAGATGGATGGATAATGTGATTGAAATATTTTGTGTTTACGTGACAGAATGTGTGCAGACTGCTAGAGCTCACTGTGAGTTAACATCGTATACTTTCACCAGTGTAGAGCCTGTCTGCCTTTGTCTGTGAATGATGATGGACAAACTGAGAGTTCATGCTCATCTTTAGTACCATCAGAAAGTTCTTACCTGGGTCCGCTAAAGTTTGGAGCTTCTCTTCTAGAGTTGTCGCTGTGTAGAGAGACACTGCTCAGGGCAGGAGAAGGTGACCTGACAGAAAGGTACAATATCTTGCTGATAATGTGATGTTTTTAGGTTTAAACAGAAAACACAGCCATCACATCAGACCATATGAACTCATTTTACATGTGACTTTAGATGTGACAGAGCTGTAGTGATCAAGCACCACAGAGCAGAAAACACAGACAAATGAACAAACAGCATCACATAAAGCTTTCAACGTCCAATTGTGCAACATGAGCTATATGTTAAGTCAATGTATTCTTATCATTAGAAACTCCTTACCTGGGGTGACTTAAGTCTGGAGCTTCTTCTCTAGAGTTGTCGCTGTGTAGAGAGACACTGCTCGGCGCAGGAGAGGGTGACCTAAATGAGATTATGGACAAAGTGAGACATGTCTAACATGTTCTCAGCTGTGACACCTGCTGAGGCCACATTCACAAAGTGCTGCTAGTTCCACATCCCAGCAAACATTTGCACACAGAGACAAGCGTGAAGAGACGGGTTGAGGACGCTTTTCCTTTCTTGTCTTACTTTAAGTCAGAATACAGGTACAGAATTTGAAGTTTTTTAAACTGTCTCTACATCTCCACCTGGTGGTGAGTGGAAAAAAGTGTCTCACTCCCTCAAGGTGGGTGGAAAGTGCTTGCCCCAAGTTGAGGAGTTCAAGTATCTCAGGACTTTGTTCTCCAGTGAGGGAAGAATGGAGCGTGAAAATGACAGAGGCGGATCGTTGTAGCGTCTGCAGTGATGCGGTCGCTGTATATGACTGTTGTGGTTAAGACGGAGCTGAGTCGAAAGGCAAAGCTCTTGATTTAATGATCAATCCATGTTCTTACTCTCATCCATGGTCATGAGCTTTGGGTAATGACAGAAAGGACAAGAACACGGTTACAAGCGGTTAAAATGAGTTGTCTCTCCGCAGAGTGGCTGAGAGCTCCCTTAGAGATAGGTAGTCACATGGAAGGGGCTCAGAGTAGAGCTGCTGCTTCTCCACATTGAGAGGAGCCAGCTGAGATGGTTCGGGCATCTTTTCTGAATGCCACCTGGACGCCTCCCTGTGGAGGTGTTTAGGGCATGTCCTATCAGGAATAGGCCCTAGTGAAGACCCAGGACACGCTGGAGGGACTGTCTCTCGACGTGGCCTGGGAAAGCCTCGGGATCCTCCTGGAGGAGTTGGAGTAAGTGTTTGGAGTGGGGGAAGTCTGGGAGAAACTGTTTAGACTGCTAAAAATAAAAATGGTCTCATTTGTATGTAGCGCTTTCTACCTTCAAGGCACTCAAAGCACTTTACATCGAGGAACCACTCACTCATTCACACACACGGGTTTGAGCGTCTTGCCCGAGTTGAATTTCTTGCCCAAGGACATAACGGCAGAATTGTACTAAGGCACCTGTGATCAAAACCGCCTGACCTGGGTCAATAGATCTGACCACTTCTACCAAGGTTGTTTCTGTCGAAAGCAGGAATTGAACCGCTGACATTTGGATCAGAAGACAAGCACTCTACCTACTCAGCTACTGTTGCCTCCGCGGGACTTTAAGGACCCGTCCCCGGACATATCCCAGAGGAAGAAGATGGATGGATAATGTGATTGAAATATTTGTGTTTACGTGACAGAACTGTGTGCAGACTGCTAGAGCTCACTGTGAGTTAACATCGTATACTTTCACCAGTGTAGAGCCTGTCTGCCTTTGTCTGTGAATGATGATGGACAAAACTGAGAGTTCATGCTCATCTTTAGTACCATCAGAAAGTTCTTACCTGGGTCCGCTAAAAGTTTGGAGCTTTCTCTTCTAGAGTTGTTGTCGCTGTGTAGAGAAACATTTGCTCAGGGCAGGAGAAGGTGACCTGACAGAAAGGTACAACATCTTGCTGATAATGTGATGTTTTTAGGTTTACACAGACAAAACACAGCCATCACATCAGACCATATGAACTCATTTTACATGTGACTTTAGATGTAGACAGAGCTGTAGTGATCAAGCACCACAGAGCAGAAAACACAGACAAATGAACAAACAGCATCACATAAAGCTTTAACGTCCAATTGTGCAACATGAGCTATATGTTGAGTCAATGTATTCTTATCATTAGAAACTCCTTACCTGGGGTGACTTAAAGTTCTGGAGCTTCTTCTCTAGAGTTGTCGCTGTGTAGAGAGACACTGCTCGGAGCAGGAGAGGGTGACCTAAATGAGATTATGGACAAAGTGAGACATGTCTAACATGTTCTCAGCTGTGACACCTGCTGAGGCCACATTCACAAAGTGCTGCTAGTTCCACATCCCAGCAAACATTTGCATACAGAGACAAGTGTGAAGAGACGGGTTGAGGACGCTTTTCCTTTCTTGTCTTACTTTAAGTCAGAATACAGGTACAGAAGTTTCGTTACACCACGTTGAAGTTTTTGCAAGGGCCTAAACTGACGAGTCTCAACGCCACTACATCTCCACCTGGTGGTGAGTGGGAAAGTTATACACACAGTGATTATCTCTCGGTTCACTCGACCAACACCCATAATCAAGCTCGTACGGTGGGTGGAAAGGTGCTTGCCCCAAGTTGAGGAGTTCAAGTATCTCAGGACTTTTGTTCTCCAGTGAGGGAAGAATGGAGCGTGAAAATGACAGGCGGATCGTTATGTAGCGTCTGCAGTGATGCGGTATCGCTGTATATGACTGTTGTGGTTAAGACGGAGCTGAGTCGAAAGGCAAAGCTCGCTTGATTTAATGATCAAATCCATGTTCTTACTCTCATCCATGGTCATGAGCTTTGGGTAATGACAGAAAGGACAAGAACAACACGGTTACAAGCGGTTAAAATGAGTTGTCTCCGCAGAGTGTGGCTGAGAGCTCCCTTAGAGATATAGGTAGTCAGTCACATGGAAGGGGCTCAGAGTAGAGCTGCTGCTTCTCCACATTGAGAGGAGCCAGCTGAGATGGTTCGGGCATCTTTTCTGAATGCCACCTGGACGCCTCCCTGTGGAGGTGTTCAGGGCATGTCCTATCAGGAATAGGCCCTAGTGAAGACCCAGGACATGCTGGAGGGACTGTCTCTCGACGTGGCCTGGGAAAGCCTCGGGATCCTCCTGGAGGAGTTGGAGTAAGTGTTTGGAGTGGGGGGAAGTCTGGGAAGTAACTGTTTAGACTGCTAAAAAATAAAAATGGTCTCATTTGTATGTAGCGCTTTCTACCTTCAAGGCACTCAAAGCACTTTACATCGAGGAACCAACTCACTCATTCACACACACACACGGGTTTGAGAGCGTCTGCCTGAGTTGAATTTCTTGCCCAAGGACATAACGGCAGTATTGTACTAAGGCACCTGTGATCAAACCGCCCGACCTGGGTCAATAGATCTGACCACTCTACCCAAGGTTGTTTCTGTCGAAAGCAGGAATTGAACCGCTGACATTTGGATCAGAAGACGAGCACTCTACCTACTCAGCTACTGTTGCCCCTTTTGACCCGTCCCCGATAAGAGGAAGAAGATGGATGGATTAATGTGATTGAAATAATTGTGTTTACGTGACAGAATGTGTGCAGACTGCTAGAGCTCACTGTGAGTTAACATCGTATACTTTCACCAGTGTAGAGCCTGTCTGCCTTTGTCTGTGAATGATGATGGACAAACTGAGAGTTCATGCTCATCTTTAGTACCATCAGAAAGTTCTTACCTGGGTCCGCTTAAGTTTGGAGCTTCTCTTCTAGAGTTGTCGCTGTGTAGAGAAACATTGCTCAGGGCAGGAGAAGGTGACCTGACAGAAAGGTACAATATCTTGCTGATAATGTGATGTTTTTAGGTTTACAGAAAACACAGCCATCACATCAGACCATATGAACTCATTTTACATGTGACTTTAGATGTGACAGAGCTGTAGTGATCAAGCACCACAGAGCAGAAAACACAGACAAATGAACAAACAGCATCACATAAAGCTTTAACGTCCAATTGTGCAACATGAGCTATATGTTGAGTCAATGGATTCTTATCATTAGAAACTCCTTACCTGGGTTCACTAGAGTTTGGAGCTTCTTCTCTAGAGTTGTCGCTGTGTAGAGAGACACTGCTCGGAGCAGGAGAGGGTGACCTAAATGAGATTATGGACAAAGTGAGACATGTCTAACATGTTCTCAGCTGTGACACCTGCTGAGGCCACATTCACAAAGTGCTGCTAGTTCCACATCCCAGCAAAAACATTTGCATACAGAGACAAGTGTGAAGAGACGGGTTGAGGACGCTTTTCCTTTCTTGTCTTACTTTAAGTTCAGAATACAGGTACAGAATTTGAAGTTTTTTTAAACTGTCTCTACATCTCACCACCTGGTGGTGAGTGGAAAAAGAGTTGTCTCACTCCCTCAAGGTGGGTGGAAAGTGCTTGCCCCAAGTTGAGGAGTTCAAGTATCTCAGGACCTTTGTTCTCCCAGTGAGGGAAGAATGGAGCGTTTGAAAATGACAGGCGGATCGTTGTAAGCGTCTGCAGTGATGCGGTCGCTGTATATTGACTGTTGTGGTTAAGACGGAGCCTGAGTTCGAAAGGCAAAGCTCTTGATTTAATGATCAATCCATGTTTCTTACTCTCATCCCATGGGTCATGAGCTTTGGGTAATGACAGAAAGGACAAGAACACGGTTACAAGCGGTTAAAATGAGTTGTCTCCGCAGAGTGGCTGAGAGCTCCCTTAGAGATAGGTAGTCACATGGAAGGGGCTCAGAGTATAGAGCTGCTGCTTCTCCACATTGAGAGGAGCCAGCTGAGATGGTTCGGGCATCTTTTCTGGATGCCACCTGGACGCCTCCCTGGGGAGGTGTTTCAGGGCATGTCCTATCAGGAAGATGCCCTAGTGAAGACCCAGGACATGCTGGAGGGACTGTCTCTCGACGTGGCCTGGGAAAGGGGCCCCTCGGGATCCTCCTGGAGGAGTTGGAGTAAGTGTTTGGAGTGGGGGGAAGTCTGGGAGTAACTGTTTAGACTGCTAAAAAATAAAAATGGTCTCATTTGTATGTAGCGCTTTCTACCTTCAAGGCACTCAAAGCACTTTTACATCGAGGAACCACTCACTCATTCACACACACGGGTTTTTGAGCGTCTTGCCCAAGGACATAACTGGCAGTATTGTACTAAGGCACCTGTGATTCAAACCGCCGACCTGGGGTCAAATAGATCTGACCAACTCTACCAAGGTTGTTTCTGTCGAAAGCAGGAATTGAACCTGCTGATATTTTGGATCAGAAGACAAGCACTTTACGTACTACTCAGCTACTGTGCCCCTTGACCCGTCCCCCGATAAGAGGAAGAGATGGATGGATAATGTGATTGAAATATTTGTGTTTACGTGACAGAATGTGTGCAGACTGCTAGAGCTCACTGTGAGTTAACATCGTGATATACTTTCACCAGTGTAGAGCCTGTCTGCCTTTGTCTGGTGAATGATGATGGACAAAACTGAGAGTTCAATGCTCATCTTTAGTACCATCAGAAAGTTCTTATTCTTACCTGGGTCCGCTAAAGTTTGGAGCTTCTCTTCTAGCGTTGTCGCTGTGTAGAGAGACACTGCTCAGGGCAGGAGAAGGTGACCTGACACAGAAAGCTACAACATCTTGCTGATAATGTGTTGTTTTATAGGTTTACAGAAAACCCAGCCATCACATTCAGACCATATGAACTCATTTTACATGTGACTTTAGATGTGACAGAGCTGGTAGTGATCAAGCACCACAGAGCAGAAAACACAGACAAATGAACAAAACAGCATCACACATAAAGCGTTTCAACGTCCAATTGTGCAACATGAGCTATATGTTAAGTCAATGTATTCTTATCATTAGAAACTCCTTACCTGGGGTGACTTAAGTCTGGAGCTTCTTCTCTAGAGTTGTCGCTGTGTAGAGAGACACTGCTCGGCGCAGGAGAGGGTGACCTAAATGAGATTATGGACAAAGTGAGACATGTCTAACATGTTCTCAGCTGTGACACCTGCTGAGGCCACATTCACAAAGTGCTGCTAGTTCCACATCCCAGCAAACATTTGCATACAGAGACAAGCGTGAAGAGACGGGTTGAGGACGCTTTTCCTTTCTTGTCTTACTTTAAGTCAGAATACAGGTACAGAATTTGAAGTTTTTTTAAACTGTCTCTACATCTCCACCTGGTGGTGAGTGGAAAAGAGTGTCTCACTCCCTCAAGGTGGGTGGAAAGTGCTTGCCCCAAGTTGAGGAGTTCAAGTATCTCAGGACCTTGTTCTCCAGTGAGGGAAGAATGGAGCGTGAAAAATGACAGGCGGATCGTTGTAGCGTCTGCAGTGATGCGGTCGCTGTATATGACTGTTGTGGTTAAGACGGAGCTGAGTTCGAAAGGCAAAGCTCTTGATTTAATGATCAATCCATGTTCTTACTCTCATCCATGGTCATGAGCTTTGGGTAATGACAGAAAGGACAAGAACACGGTTACAAGCGGTTAAAATGAGTTGTCTCCGCAGAGTGGCTGAGAGCTCCCTTAGAGATAGGTAGTCACATGGAAGGGGCTCAGAGTAGAGCTGCTGCTTCTCCACATTGAGAGGAGCCAGCTGAGATGGTTCGGGCATCTTTTCTGGATGCCACCTGGACGCCTCCCTGTGGAGGTGTTTAGGGCATGTCCTATCAGGAATAGGCCCTAGTGAAGACCCAGGACATGCTGGAGGGACTGTCTCTCGACGTGGCCTGGGAAAGCCTCGGGATCCTCCTGGAGGAGTTGGAGTAAGTGTTTGGAGTGGGGGAAGTCTGGGAGTAACGGTTTAGTCTGACTGCTAAAAATAAAAATGGTCTCACTTGTATGTAGCGCTTTCTACCTTCAAGGCACTCAAAGCACTTTACATCGAGGAACACACTCACTCACTCATTCACACACACACACGGGTTTGAGCGTCTTGCCCAAGGACATAACGGCAGTATTGTACTAAGGCACCTGTGATCAAACCGCCTGACCTGGGTCAATAGATCTGACCACTCTACCAAGGTTGTTTCTGTCGAAAGCAGGAATTGAACCGCTGACATTTGGATCAGAGGACGAGCACTCTTACCTACTCAGCTACTGTTGCCCCTTTGACTCGTCCCCCGATAAGAGGAAGAAGATGGATGGATAATGTGATTGAAATATTTGTGTTTTACGTGACAGAATTGTGTGCAGACTGCTAGAGCTCACTGTGAGTTAACATCGAAGTATACTTTCACCAGTGTAGAGCCTGTCTGCCTTTGTCTGTGAATGATGATGGACAAACTGAGAGTTCATGCTCATCTTTAGTACCATCAGAAAGTTCTTACCTGGGTCCACTAAAGTTTGGAGCTTCTCTTCTAGCGTTGTCGCTGTGTAGAGAGACATTGCTCAGGGGCAGGAGAAGGTGACCTGACAGAAAGGTACAATATCTTGCTGATAATGTGATGTTTTTAGGTTTACAGAAAACACAGCCATCACATCAGACCATATGAACTCATTTTACATGTGACTTTAGATGTGACAGAGCTGTAGTGATCAAGCACACACAGAGCAGAAAACACAGACAAATGAAACAAACAGCATCACATAAAGCTTTAACGTCCAATTGTGCAACATGAGCTATATGTTGAGTCAATGTATTCTTATCATTAGAAACTCCTTACCTGGGGTGACTTAAGTCTGGAGCTTCGCTTCTAGAGTTGTTGCTCTGGAGAGAGATACTGCTCAGGGCAGGAGAAGGTGACCTAAACGAGATTATGGACAAAGTGAACGTGAAAATGTCATATGATTATTTTTTTAATTACAGTATATTTATTTTATCCAGCATGTGACTGTTTTCAAAACAAAGAACTAAAACTACAAAACTACAAAACTAAAAGACTGTTCACATTTTCTAGTTTAATCAAAGTCACAGCATTCATGCAAATAATCTCACCGCAGGTCTGTGGAAATAGGCTCCATGTTTGGTGCAGCTCAGTCTACATCATCAGAACCTCAGAAACGCATACAGTCAGGTCGGCTCCCTGAAAAGAGAAACGCTGCAGTCTATAGCCCACACAATAGTAATACTTAGAAAGTGAAAGTATATCCTTCACACAAGCATGATGGTATCAAAGTCCAAATTCAAAATGTGACCCTGTAAATTATTGACGGCATAAAGGTATCTGCGGGGAAACAAGGTATGATCAAATATAGACTTCTTTTAAAAGGTGTTGATTGTTTTTATCACTCAAGGGCGCGCACCTGAAAGCTTTAATTGTTTTTTAGTTGTATTTTTATGTAGGAGACACCCATTAAATCTCATAATTTTATTGGCATATGGCATGGCACATGGAAAGCACATCCTTAAATCATGTCCAAAAAAGTTTATATAATAACGTTTTGCAAATGCATTTCGGCAGGAAAACTGTTTTTATTCATTCAAAGAAAGACATTTACATGGCTTTGAACACAAGTATTGTAAAAAGAGGGGGAAAAATATAAGGAAAATACGAAAACAAAGAAGTGTAAAAACGTATGTTAGTGTAGGTAAATTTGTTTCCGAAAAAAAGTTCCTCTGGGTAAAAATTAAAACACTCTCTGGTGTGCATAATTACAAACATACCTTGTATAGTTATATTGAAAATCCCTCAGAGAAGAATTCTTTGGCTTGGAGAAACAGGAATTTTATAGGTATTTACAAACAAGGAGTATTGTAAGTATATAAGCAAATGACCATTATAACCCTCAGACTGTAATATTTATAAAACTTATAAATCAGAACTTTCAAATGGAATAATATCAAAATTATATCCATGCTTTGCTAATCTGGACAGCTACTCTACTAAATATATTAAAAACAAACAAGAAAGAAAGGGTAACCTTGTTTTGACAGACGAAGAGTGGGAAAATGTGTGAGAAACTGTGGCAGCCGGGTGGCCAACCATTATCACGTGTTTTGGGACTATCAAAAAATATGACGGTTTTTGACACTGCCATCCCTCTAAATTTTAGATCTATGTACTTGGGCCTTAAGACTCCTGTCATGGACACAATAAACGGGTACATTTAGAACGTACTTTTCCATCACAAAGAAATGGATGACACAAACCTTGCCAAAGATCAAGGACTGGACTGACATCATTTCACACATAGGACAAATGGAACGAAACATTCAGACTTAATTTGGAACTGGACATATTTGATAGACTTTGGACCAAATGGACTTTAAAGTGCGTATGACAGGTTTTTTACGGTTTTCTAATTTAGACTTTATTTGGTGAATTTCTACCTGTTGTACATATAAATTATAGTTTTACACCGATCGAATAGTTTTTGTGAAGAAAACTTTGAAAAATCAGTAGAAAAATGACATGGTGACATGGTACACTCATTCCAGTCAAGGAATGACAAAAACATGAAAAAATAAACAACTTTTTTTGACTCATAAACTTTCATATATATTTTTTTTTGTCAACAAAAAAAAAAGTTACATTAGATGAGATCATTTCCTAGTGTGATGTAATCAATTGCAAACAGGAAGTGAAATTATAAACCTAAAAAAATTGCTATTCTAGGGTAACAAAATTATCAAATTTTAAATTATATTAAACTTATCTGCATTTTACTTCAATGAGTCATCGTGGCATTGAGTTAGATTCGAGAAAAATGAAGTTCCACTGGGTAAATGCACAAGTCCCATCCAAACTGTGTGATTTACCAAACTATTGTATAAAGGTCAGCGCGAGAAGTCAAAGACAAAAGTAACAACGTCCTTACCTGGGTTTAGAGCTTTTCTTCTGGAGCTGTCGCTCTGTAGAGACTCAGCTCAGAACACCAGAATATGGCCTGACACTGAGATACAATATAATACTCTTCTATCCTACTTTTTCTAACTTCCTGCTACCGAAGAGTTCGGATGCTTTCCTGCTTGCTCCTGCTTGCTATAGCTGCTTTCCTTATTTATTTAGCTTTTTAATCAGTTTTTGTCTTCCAAACATTTTTTATTATGATTTTTTTTTTTTTAAGTAAACCAACGATTTTAAGAGCATTTTTAGAGTTTTAATCAACAAATCTGACAAAACCAGCGACATGTCTGGGAGAAGGGAAACAAACTCTTGTGAATGCTGTTGG
This sequence comes from Chaenogobius annularis, assembly GCA_015082035.1. Lineage (NCBI taxonomy): Eukaryota > Metazoa > Chordata > Actinopteri > Gobiiformes > Gobiidae > Chaenogobius > Chaenogobius annularis. The sequence continues at coordinate 14,202 of BJKM01000563.1, forward strand.
AAATATTAACAAGAAATTCATGAGCTACAAGCACGGATATTTGCTTTGGAATCTGAAAAATGACTGCACGATACAATTCCAGTGGCACCCGTGTGGTAAGAAGTCCACATTTCTTAGAAGAAAAACAGCTACTTTCAACCTAAACCGGACTGACTCTGTGTTGTTCCCAAAACTTTCCAAAGACTGGGCTTGGCACGAATTTGGTACGATGCCTAAGCGATACAAAGATAATGTAAACGCCACCTAAAAGACAGCTTACAAACAGATTTTTACCACTTTCAAGACTGAAGTAAATGAACAAAGGAGAAATGTAAAACATGACGTGGCGAAAAGGCAGATAGAGACAGAGAGAGAGAATCTGTGCCTAACATCAAGGTCGTCCTGATTGGGGATGGTGCGATAAGTCACGTGACGCATGAAAAAATTAAAACGCATTATTTTCCCAGCGCCACAATCACTGAGATTATGTCACGTATTTCCACATATAAATGAGTTAAACAGCTGATTGTGCATGCTGGTGCAGTGGACAAACGACGTGAAGGGACTGAAGTTTTGAAAAGAGACTTCTTGGAGTTATTCGAAGTGCTTGATAAAATGGAAATCAAAACATTCATTAGTGGACCTCTTCCAAACATCGACAGGAAGATAAACAAATTTAGCCGGCTGCTTCAGCTGAACACATGGCTGTCCAAAGCGTGTGCAACTAGAGGATTGCACTACATTGAGAACTTCTATCTATTCTGGAAACGAGAGGACCTGTTTAAGAGAAATGGCCCACACCTATGCAGAGGTGGAGTGAGGGTGCTGACAGAGAACCTGCTCCACGCTCTTTAGGCATTGGACTGGGCAGGGACAGGGTCCTGAGCAGATAGTTAGAGAAGAAAGCATGAGAGAGAGAAGAATTCCTGCTCCATCAGCCAGAGACCGAGCCAATGTTTCAACATCAGCAGCACCACAACCAACAGCTTCCACCGAAGGATTCATTAGCAGGCTCCACCCCCAGCAGCAAAGGATTCAACTCCAGCCGCTCCACGATCACCTCCACCACCTCCAGCAAAGGACTCACCAGCACCACAAAAATCTTCACCACGGCCAGCGCAGGAATCATTTCAGTTCTTCCCCCGGTCCTCATCAAAGGCCTTGGACCCATCTGTGACAGACTTTCACTGAGACAGACAGGATTGCAGCATCCCTGCAATCCCCTGAACCTCTGAGCACCCATTGATCCCCCCTGCAACATCTACTCCCACTACAGATTCGTCACTCTCCTTTCCATCTCCACACCTCACCCAGGGGCCTTCCGAGCCATCTTGAATATCTGATCAAATCAGGCATTAAGATGGCTCCACTCACGGCCAATATAATAAGATCAAGGATTCTAACGATGATGAACTCTCCCCTGACTGCTGCTATACAGACAAAAAACGCCCCACCTGAACCCCCCCCTGCCTTTCACCTGGTCCCAAACTCTCACCGGCTCCCGCTACACAAACAAAAGCCCCCCCCACCTATCCCCCCTCACCTTTCCCCAGTTATCTGCGATAGCTAGGATGCACTGGGTCTCAGCGTAGCCGGGACTTATAGTCATAATAAAAATCAAACCTGCCTGGGAACCTGTGTAAAAACAGCCTCCCCTAGTGCTATTTCTGTAGTCAAATCACAAAGACGGGAAAACAAAATGCGAGTCAGGCTGCCCAATTGGAGAAATATGATTCATATTCCCTGCAAAAAGATGTTGCCCAGTCCAACTGAAACCAGTCTGAAACTTGCTGTGCTAAATGTCAGATCCTTATGTAACAAATCATTCTTAATTAATAATTGTATTTCTTCTTATAATCTTGATTTTATGTTTTTAACTGAAACATGGCTTGACAAAAACACGGGAAATTTTGTTCTAATAGAATCTGCTCCACCCAACTTTATGTTTGAATCTGAAACACGAGAAAACAAAAAGGGAGGAGGTGTGTGTGCTTTTGTTAGAGATGAAATAGTTACCCACAGGTTGTCCTTTGGGGTGTTTTCAACATTTGAGTATGTAGCCTTTAAAATTGAGCTAAAACAGTCTCCATCCATTCTCTTCATTGTTTTATACAAGCCTCCTCAGCACTGCCAAAGTTTTATTGATGATTTTACTGAGATGCTTTCAGTCGTATGCACAGACTTTGATGGTTTCGTCATAACAGGCGATTTCAATGTTCATGTTGATAATATTTGTGACAGAAACGATAAAGAGCTTCATGCTGTCCTTGAAACTTTCGGTCTTACTCAGCCCGTGAGTGGCCCCACCCACAGCAGAGGGCACACTCTAGATCTTCTAATTACAAAGGGGGTTAATATTTCAAACGTCAATGTGGTCGGATGTTGCTCTGTCTGATCATTTCTGTGTCTTCTTTGACCTGTCTGTTTTTTCCCAAACCACCGGCTGGTCCTGCAGTTGTCCGGAGGAGACACATAAATGACAGCACGGGAAAACTGTTTATGGAAATGATAAACTTTGAAAATGTCTCATGTTCTAATGTAAATGATTTGTTGAACTCCAGTTACATCTAGTGTTTTGAATGTTCTCGACACCATTGCCCCTATGAAGGCTAAAACTGTTCAAAAACAAGCAGAAGGCGCAATGTAGAAATGATTCGGTCAGGGCACAGAAAAGAGAGTGCCGCCGGGTTCCAGTTTCAAAAAGAGATTTACAGAGAGAAGTTGTACATGTACAACCTCATTTTATGTAGAACTAGGGAAGGATATTTTCTGAAATAATTGGAAGCTGTAGTAACAACTCGCGTGTCCTGTTTGCCACAGTAAACAGATTGAACAAACCCTCCAGCTCCGCTGCGGTTAGAACTCATTTCCACATCCAAGTGTAATGAGTTTGCATTATTCTTTAATGACAAAGTTCAGGGCATTAAAAGTGCTATAAATTCTACAATGCAAAAAAAACACCTACACACTTAGAGCTGACCTACATCTGTAACTGACACAACTGTCCAGGAGATCATCACCAGTCTGAGTTTCATCTACATGCTGCCTCGATGTGTTACCCACCAGATTTCTAAAGTCTGTGCTGAACATTTTGTTAGCACCACTCACTCACATAGTTAACATGTCGCTTCAATCTGGAACATTCCCAATGTCTTTGAAAACTGCGGTCATAAAGCCTCTCCTAAAGAAGAGCAGTCTTGATGCCGCAGTGCTGAGTAATTACCGGCCCATCTCTAATCAGCCATTTTGGGGCAAAGTCATTGAAAAGGTTGTTTACCAACAGCTTACTGATTTCCTCTTAATAAACAACTTGTGGTTTCTCAAAGTGTTGTTCGATGGGTGATTGAGTAGCAGAAGAAAACTCTGATACTAGCTTCTGTCTTTCAAAAATATGTTTATTCACAGAAACAGCATCACTACAGACAAGCCGACACACCCCCCTTAAACCATATCATTCCCCTTATATGAGTAATAAGCTAAACAAAATATATGTATGAGTATATGTATGCACTCATTTTAAGAAAAAAACATCAATATTACTGAGTGAGGCCTCTTGGTGAGTTAAGGTAAATAACTATCAACTAATTCTAAACCTACCCCCTATTGTTTCCTCCTGCAATTCATCCCTATATAATAACTGTCCTATAGACTTGCATCGTCTCCTCTAATGTCTCCTCACTCTGATTAGGACTTTCTTTCACTAAATCTGGCTTCATAGTTACTTTACTAGTCACTCCAGACTGTTCTGCAGTGGTCGCTTTTGTACTAAGAGTGCTTAAAGTAAACTTTTTCACCCCCACTGTTGTATTTGGCCTGCTTCCCAAAGTCATTCGACTCGGAGTGATTGATCCGCACAGGATCGAGACTATGTTTCTTTTTCTTTTTTTCCTTTTTCCAGTTGCTGGTGTAAGGTACTTTCTTTTTTGTTTTCCTTCTCCGTTTTTTTCCAATGGTCACAGCGTGGGTTGCTGTTATAGTAGACAACTTCATATTTGGTGTAATCCTAGTTACAGTTGACACTAACATAGTAGTCTCCTTCTCTCCTGTCTCCATCTTAACTGTCGTAACCATTGTCCAGTTTGAAAATGAAGGTGTGAAATGGTTGAAGACTACTAAAGAAAAAAGAGAGAAAATGAGGATTGAGATTGAGAAGAACATGTCGGAAGTGGAGAAGTGGATGGCAGAGATTAATAGACCATTCTCTTCATACACAGGCAGTACAAAAGAAACCTCCACCTTATGAGAAAGTAAAGGATATTGTAAAGGAATATCCCCAGCTTCCCAGTGATGACACAAGATGGAAGATATCAAATTGAAGATGACAATGAGCAAGTTATAGAGACTGGTAAAGCTACAACAACAACAACTTAACGATGTACCCAAAATCCAAAGGCAAGAAGACCAGAAGTCAAGTTTGAAAATCTTTGGGAAAAAACTCAAAAGAATGTCAACCAAAGATGAAGAAGAAGGAGCAGTGGGTGGTTATGACCCAGCTGTGAAAAAAGCTTTGGCTGCAGCTGTGAAAAAAGGAAGCAGAGGCTGAAAAAGCGAAATTCACACCATTGCAAGATAATCATAACATTTGGAGGAGTGAAGATCAACGATTCATAAAGATTATGGTTTTCATCACAAGGCCATGGAGAACCGCAGACGGTACAGATGACACATGAGTCAATGCTCAATGCCGACATGGAAAAAGATCATCTGAGAAATGAAATGTTGCAACAGGTTCCAGAAAATCTGCGGGCAAAACATAGCACAGATATTGGACTGCTTCACACCCAGTTTCAACTCTCCTCTCTTTACGCCTCCGTCCACTTCTCCTTCTCTTCTGGTTCACATTGTAGGTAGCAATCAACACTTGTAGTATTTTAATTACATCCAAATTCAGAGTGCCCTCCACTGGCCAAGGTTGCTCAATGTCCGGCCAACGTCGATTCCACTGTTTGGACATTTTTGGGATATTTTTAACAAGAGGGTTGTTTTTCTGCACTACATCCACTGGAGTAATCAATCTCGGTGTCGCCATTATACTATTTTTATTTTATTTATTTATCTTAATCCTTTTTTTTTTGTAGGGAACTTTGCTCTAAATCAACTATGACTATTCAACCGTTCAATAAAACCCCCACAGCGGACTGTTTGCCAACTTCAGAGGATGTGAAAAAATGGTGGTCAAAGTTATCAATTTATCCAATTCAAATTACAAATAAACAAAAAGTTCTCAGGACACGCAGTAGACCACTCAAAATTGTTCTCTATTGTTTGGGTTCCACAATATAATATTTTCACAATCAGTCATTGCCAAGTTCTTGCATAACAAAAGCCTATCATTATAAAGTGTGCATCTACACAATCTCTTAATGAAAGAATTTGTGGATAAATACACTGGCCTGATCAAGTCCTTTTCCTCCACTCGACTGGAAACGATGCTCTGCACTGTGTTGTCAAACTGCTCCGTCTCGTGTTTCTCCCCTGCTTCACACCCGGCCTCTCATGCCACCAGAAAGGAAGAGAAAAACAGGAGTTTAGTGACAACCAGGCGTTTACATACGTTCATATTTATCATTTGCCAACATCAGGTCATTTTAAACCCTTATCATTTAATCATTTGCATAATTAATTATCATTAATTTAATTATCCAGTAACCTATCTATTTTAATACCCGTATAAATCATTTACTTATCTCTATTTATTCATTCATCTATTTATCTCCATATATATCTATTTGCTTATCTTCTAGTTATTTATTGTTATTACTCTCAATTGTTTCCAGAGAACCCCCCCCCTTTTTTATCTAATCTATAATAAAACTGACAATAGGCCTGTAACAACACTGGTGGAGATTACCTCCTCCTCCTTGTCAACACACTTCACGTCCCAACTTTTCCCTGCACTTTCTCTTGCTTTCTCTTTCTCACACACATAGGAGGAGCCAATAGCTCCGCCCCCAACACTGCTAAACTTCCTCAGTCTTCTCCTGACTCCCGTACAGAGCACAACTCCCAAAACTCCACAAACAAACCCCAAAACCCAAAACTCCCTGGGCTCCAGAGGGCCAGCCTCAGAAACCCCCACTCACTGGATCCAAACACACACAAACAAAAAGAACCAACAATCAACTAACTAAACTCGAGTAACTCAAAAAAAAGCCATTGCAATCCCTTCACAATGGATCCATAAAGCAAGCTTTAACTTCACCTTCAATTTACACTGTAACGTTACAACTAAAACACAATGACCCCTTCCAAAGGTCGTTCCCCGGGGCTTTGTTTTCTTTTTCTTCTCAGTCGGGCAAACACTAACTACAACTCTTAACTAAACTCTAAACTGGAGTCCCATTATAGCCCCCCTTGCCGGGTTGCCATGACTACCAAGTCAACGCGCACACACACACGCACTGAGAGGGAGAGCTCCACATCTAAAACCAACCTAAAAATAAACCCCCAATTTAGACGAGCTTCCACCACTACGCCACCTCAACAAGACATCCCCCACACAAATAGTTTCGCGGGACAGCCGTCCAGGACAACCAGCATTCAAACAGCACAAAACCAAAGGTCTAGAGAAAAAAGTTCCCCCAAACCAAGTGGTCCTGCTGCTGTCGAAGGCAGGAGACCCAGTGCCGTGCTCCGTCCGAGTTCGTGGGCGCCAATCTGTGGTTTCTCAAAGTGTGTTGTTCGAGGTGGTTGAGTAGCAGAAGAAAACTCGCTGAAACTCGTTTTCAAAAGATGTTGTATTGATACTAGCTTTTTTGTCTTTCAAAAAGATGTTTATTCACAGAAACAGCATCAATACAGACAAGCCGACATTGCCTGGGAGCTCCTCGGTGCCAAAAAAATAACGGGAGTCTCATCCTGAAGGCCGAATCTCAGGTTTTGCATGAGTCTTTTATAGCTGAAGCCAAACCTTCTTTAATTAACAGAGCAACAAACAGACAGATCCTTATTTGGAGGATCCTGGGTGGGCATCACTGGCACTGCGCTAAACTGGTTAAAGTCCTATCTGGAAGACAGGGCGGGGACCAAGTACTTTGTTGAAATTGGTAACTTTGTTGTGTCTCAGACCACATGCCCCTGACCTGTGGGGTGCCCCAAGGGTCAATTCTGGGACCCCTTCTATTCAATGCTCTACATGCTGCCGTTAGGTTTCAGTTTGGGGGAATACGCAGCCGAGAATGTGTCCTATCACAATTGATGCAGACGACACTCAGATCTATGTTTTCACTGACGGCAGGTGAATATGGACCAGTGGATTCACTCTGTCACTGCATCAACAGATCAGTCAGAGTGTGGATGCAAAACAACGTTTTCTTCCTCCAGCTGAACTCAGACAAGACTGAAATCATCGTCCTTTGGCCACAGAAACAAAGAGAAAGTGTTAGCAGTCACCTCCAGAGACTCTGGCTCTAAAAACCTACAACATCAAGTTAGAAATCTTGGGGGTAATAATGGACTCAAGATTTGAATTTTAACAGCCACGTCAAATCAATAACATCAGCAGAGGCTTTTACCATCTAAAAAAACATTGCCAAAATCAAAAGTATAGTGTCTAAAACCAGACCTTGGAGAGACTTATCCATGCGTTTGTCTCTAGTAGAATTAGACTACTGTAATGGCCTGCTCACGTTGGCCTCTCCAAACGAGCTGTAAAACAGCTGCAGTACATCCAGAACGCTGCTTGCTCGGGTCCTGACATAGAAACCAGGAAGTACGATCAACATTAGTCCTGTGCTCAGGTCTCTGCACTGCCCCCTGTGGCTCAGAGAATAGACTAGGCTTCAAAAGCAGCTCGCTTGTAGACAAGTCTCTCAAAATGGCTCTAGCACCAAAGTACATCTCGGACAGGTTGTGCTGCCATATGAACCATCTCAGACTCTGAGGACCACAGGGACCTCGCCTCGACTGCTGGTGCAGCAGAGTCAGGACTACAACCATGGGGAATCTGCAATTTCAGTTTTATGGCAGCTAAAATCTGGAACAGTTCTTTCCTGAGGATGTGAAGACAGGCCGCTACTCTGGCAATTGTTCAAATCTAAGCTAAAAACTGTTTTGTTTGGCTGTGCATAATGACTGAAATTATTTTCTTTGCACTCTTCTCTTTTTTTTGTCTTAAACTATTTGCCGGATGGTCTGAAAATGGCACCTTTAAATTTTCCTTAAATTAAGGTTTTGTGATTCCTGTCTTTTCCTTTTGTGATTTTAACTGGCATTTTTTCCTGTTGTGTGCAAGCACTTTGAATTGCCTATGTACGAATTGGTGCTCTACAAATAAACTTGCCTTGCCTTGCCTATCAAAGTCCAAAATTCAAATATGACTCTGGTAAATTATTGATGGAATAAAAGTTTGCTATTGTAAAAGTATGAACAAAGAGTTCTTTGTAAAAAGATCTAACTTAGGGGAAACGCTACATTTAGTTTCTTAATGCTGTTATATTATTAGGGTCTTTTTTTTTTAGGTCTCTTCAATAAACTGAAAGTAAACTAGTGCTTGCAGTGTGCCCCGCTGAACACGTTGACAGAAGGCCTGTTACAGGCTGAGGCCCACACGCTTCCTTCAGAGCTTCACTGGTGACAAGTTAAGACTAAGAGCTGCTCTAGGGACCAAATGCCTCTAACACACAACTGGAATTATCTCCCCGTCTTTCCTTGTGAGGTGCAACCACAGTGCCCTCTGCAGTACACATTTCATCTCTGGGCTCTTGGTGAAACAGATCGCGCTATAATATCACATTTCCATCACATTTACTTTAAGTAATAACAGAAAAAAAGAAAACCCGACTTTATTTCCCTGCGTTTTTATTTAATATTGCAGGAGATACAGTGCTGCTGTTGGCTGGTATGACCTGAGAAGACAGTTTCTGTTCGGTGGCTTGAAATCCAAATAAAAAACAAATAAATACATTGTTTCAAACAGCCACCATAATTTCATTTTCTGATTGTTCAACAGAATTAAACATTCACTTTTGAGAAAACACAACTCTGTTCTATTGTTTTTTACTTTATTTCTTGATAATCGTTAGAAGAGAAATTCCACAACAGTACCTCTCTCTCACACTGAGCCTGAAAACACTGCTCTGGGTACGACTGCATCCTAAAAGCTGCATTAACAGGACTTTTCTGGTGGAGAGTGCATGGAGTCGTCCATTGCCTGGAAGTTTCCCACAGTATTGGTAATTTTTACTACTCTATCTTTTCCATGGTGACTCAGGCCAATATCTGTGGACGAGGTGACAGTAAAAATGCAGGGTTTTGAGGTCGTTTCTTTTTTAACATAAAAGCGAACATTTCTGTCAATTTCATTGAATACAAGATTGAATGAGTTTAATGCCATACCTCTGTGGAACATTCAAGGCAAATAAAATCTCCTATGGAGACCCAGCAAGTGGGTGGAAACTGACACTGCACTTTCTGACTAGGTTTGTATATCAAGGAAGAGAAAGGGATTTATGGCCATTTTGTTGATGAACAGGATTGAAAAACTAGGAAATTGTTGTGGTATTGAGGTGCAACATACAACAGTGAATAATAATAGGGTTGGCTCGGATGTGATCCGGACCTGCTCGTTTCCAGAGCCCTGGAGACGTACACAGGTCCTGCAGAGATGGAAGTCTGCAGCGCCGATCACCTTCTCAGCAGAACGCACAATGCGCTGTAGTCTCTGTTTGTCCCTGGCTGTGGCTCCAGCAGAGGGCGCTGTAGTCTCTGTTTGTCCCTGGCTGTGGCTCCAGCGTACCACACGGTGATGGAGGAGGTGAGGATGGACTCAATGATGGCCCGTGTAGAACTGCACCATCATCTGCACTGGCAGCTTGGCTTTCCTCAGCTGCCGGCAGGAAGTACATCCTCTGCTGGCTTCTTGATGAGGCGAGCTGATGGTGGGCTCCCACTTGAGGTCCTGGGTGATGGGGTGCCGAGGAAGCGGAAGGATCCACGGTGGTGATGGGTATCTGTGTCATGCTGAGGGGGGTGCTGGGGCTGGCTGAAGTCCACGATCATCTGAAGTCCACGACATCTCCACTTCTCCACTGTTGAGCTCCAGGTTGTTACCACTGCACCAGGACACCAGCCGGTCCACCCCAGACTCCCCCCTGTCTGAGATGAGCCCAATGAAGGTGGTGTCGTCCGCAAAGTTTTAAATTGGTGAAACTGGACAAAACTTCTACACATTTCTCTGGTGATTTATTGTTTATTTTTCTTCCTTTTGGCTTAATTTTGACATTGCATCATTTCCATTTTTCAAAATTACAGAATTAAGAAAGAAGATAAGGTTTTGAGATGACACAAGAACTAAAGCAAATGTAAAATAGTTTAATTTAGCATTTACAACATTTCATGGCACAATTAATAACTGACAGGACCTTGAGTCACAGTCAGTCTCCAAAGTCACACTGCACAGACTTACCTGATCTCTGCTGATTCACACATGAGTCAAATTAGCTTTAGCTGCTTTACAATAACAACATCGAGTTCTCTCACGGTGTAGAACTATGATCAGCACACACGGGCGCTTCAACCCAGGGACCTGAGGAACGGAGTCTACAGCCCAGAGTCCAGACTCCAGCAGACCCATGTGGAGAATTCCTGCAGCGTCCCCCCACACCCAGGGCCCACAGGGGGCAAGGGCCAGGGCCAAGGCGCTGCTAACGCTCTGCAGGGGCCGTGCTAATGTCCACCCAGACTCCGCCGTTCTCCGCTCATCCAGTCTATGCCAATGAAGGTCAGACTCATGGTCATGAAGATGAAGCCCAGAGCAGTGAAGCAGGCGGCCTGCAGAACAAACACAAACTCAGCACTTACACACAAACACGGCACTTACACACAAACAGCACTTACACACAAAACACGGCACTTGCACACAAACACGGCACTTGCACACAAACACGGCACTTGCACACAAACAGGGCACTTGCACACAAACACGGCACTTACACACAAACACTTACACAAACACGGCACTTGCACAACAGCACTTACACACAAACACGGCACTTGCACACAAACAGCACTTACACACAAACACGGCACTTGCACACAAACACGGCACTTGCACACAAACACGGCACTTACACACAAACAGCACTTACACACAAACACAGCACACACAAAAAAACACAGCACTTACACACAAACACGGCACTTGCACACAAACACGGCACTTGCACACAAACACGGCACTTGCACACAACACGCACTTGCACACAAACACGGCACTTACACACAAACACAGCACACACAAAAAACACAGCACTTAACACAAACACGGCACTTACACACAAACACAGCACACACAAAAAACACAGCACTTACACACAAACACAGCACTTACACACAAACACAGCACTTACACACAAACACGGCACTTACACACAAACACGGCACTTACACACAAACACAGCACACACAAAAAACACAGCACTTACACACAAACACAGCACTTACACACAAACACAGCACTTACACCCAAACACAGCACTTACACACAAACAGCACTTACACACAAACAGCACTTACACACTGTACACTGAATATTCTGTCTTCACTCTACAGCACAGAAAAATGTATTTTTCTGCTATTTAATATTATTACTTACAGTGGTGGATGAAGTACTCCATTGTGTTACTTAAGTAAACGTACAGGCACTAAATAAAAGTATCACATTATAAAATGTACATAAGAAAAAGTATTTAAGTACTTTAAGAGTGAAAAGTAATTTATTTTGATTTTGAGAAAGCATCAAATTGTAATCTGGAAATTTGTCGATTTTTTGTTATTATAGGCAACTTTCCTGGTTATTTTTCCTCACTATTGGTGGTTTTCAGATTCTAGAATGTGATGATGTCATACTTTCAGGGGGTGGGCAAGTTTGGTATATAAAATATCCCAAGGTCAATGCACTACTGTTGAACCTGATCATTTCTGTGATTTACAAGACAACTCAATATATTACAATGAAAATCATTCTTTTAACAATATCAATTTCTGTTTTAAATATTATTGGCTTGTCGTGTCATCTGAAACCCAGTAATAGTCTATTTTTGTTCGTCCAAAATGAATTCAAACAAATGCAGGCGAAATGTCTCAAAATGTGTCTAAAAACTAACCCCTCAGCCTTTTCAGCAGCTCTAAAACCAAGAAAATATGTTTTACTTTTCCGTCCAGTTCAAACATGAACTGGAAACGAAGTATCAACTGTAAAATGTACTTAAGTTGTATAGATTCCTAAAAAGTTTGCTTAAGTACAGTACTTTTACTTTTGTACTTGGTTATTTTTTACCACATTAAAAAAGAAGAATGACGAATGTGCCCTGTTCACATTGGCATTTAAACTAAACATGTTTTCTGTTGATTACATTTCCCATTAACATGCTATTTTACATCCTTTAATAATACGACACAGTGACAGACTGGCTGGCATTCTCGCCTCACAACAAGAAGGTCCCTGGTTCGACTCCTGGGTGACATGGGGCCTTTCTGTGTGGAGTTTGCATGTTTCTGCTCGTGTTTGCCCCATCAACCCAAGGAAGGAAGGAAAGGTTAAGTGCAGCGATAAGGTAAAGTGTAAATAGTGTAAATGTTGACTATGAGTGTTACAGTTTATCTGCAAAGGGCAGATAACATACAATTGTGCTCCTCCTTTCATTCATTTTTTGTAACTTTATGATACTATTGCTGCCTTCAAAATCTAATAAATTACATTCATTAAAATTAAGTACAACCAAAGTAAAAAAAAACACATATTTTCAATACATTTCTGACTGAGTTTGAAATATAATATGATGATAGGAACACACGTATCCCATTTTGTCAACATTGCTGGACTCTGAGCGTACATACTGTATATTAGAAGGATATCCTGGCTGAATACATGTGTACTTTGGCTGCTTACCCCAAATATCCTAACTAAACTCCCTGGGGTCCCTGAAGGAGCTGGAGGAAAAAGTCTGGACAACTTTATGAATACTGCTGTGGAAAAATGGTTTAGAGTGCTGCTTGGTGTCTGAGTGGATAGCACATGTGCCAGGCTCCATGTGCAGCCTACCACAGAAAACTTTTACTGCATGTCTTTCCCTCTCTCATCCCCATTTCATGCAGCATTGTCCTGTCTAATAAAGCCTACATGCCAAAAATAAATCAATCATTCAAATAAAACGGTCCAGAGCTGTTGATGAAGGATGTCAAGATTATTCAGTTAATCGATAATGGTAATGATTCTGGTCACAGTTTAACCTTAGAAAAGTAAAACATTATCATTGTGAGAAAAGGACCAGGGTGAAGTTTGTGTGAAGTTTGTTTTTGAGCTGGCTGTTAATGTGACAGTATCATTCGTTTTTCATTCAGAAAGTTCGTAAAGCTAGACTTGTGACAGAAAGTAAATAAACTATTTCAACTTCTTCGGTCATAGGTCCAACAATGTGATGTTTCTGCTCACAATCATTTTATTAATCTTTCACTAAAATGTTATGAGGATTTGTGTTCAAATATAAGCTTAAAACTGTTTTGTTTGGCTGTGAATATGACTGAAATGCTTTTCTTTGCACTCTTCTCTTTTATGTCTTGAACTATTTGACGGATAGCCTGAAAATAGCACTTTTAAATTAAGATTTTGTGATTTTCTGTCATGTCTTTGTGATTTTAATGATTTTTTTTCCTGTTGTGTGAAGCACTTTGAATTGCCTTGTGTACGAATTGTGCTCTACAAATAAACTTGCCTTGCCTTGCCTTATGGACAACTGCAATAAGAAGTGAGTTAACTGGAGATTTAGGACTGAATTGTGATCTTATTCTGCCTTTTGACATACAAATACACAAGTTACTATTGTGTGAGTGCAGTTAGATCGGATACAGGGTCAGATTATAGAGAAACTACGTGAAAGCTCTGAGATTCTCATTTTTTCGCCCCAGGAGCCTCTAACGCCTCCTTAAGTATCTGCAGTGTTTTAGAAAAAGCCACAGCCCTGCACACGCTCGTATGTGTTGAGAAAACGCACCAGGATCTTGGGTCTGGAGCTCAGGGGTTCCTGTTCTGCGGGGATGATGCGGATGTAGAAGAGGCCTGGGAGGATGAAGATGAGGCTGGGGGCGGTGGTGGCTCCTGCACAGGCACACACGACAGGACGTTACACCTCACTGAACCTCACCTCGGCAGAAGACCCTCACGCATCTCCACTGTCCTACCCGAGATGCCGAAGATGTCCCGGATGTTAGGGACGAAGATGACGAGCAGGTTGACAACAAACAGCAGGCCCACGGCGATGCAGGTGTGACGACACCAGTGAAAGGGCTTTTCAGGGAAGAGCAGCTGCAGCAGAGCACGGCGGATCTGTAGATGACACACAAGAGGAGATGACCACCGCACTGGATAACAGGGAGATGACCACCGCACTGGATACAGGAGATGACCACCGCACTGGGATAACAGGGAGATGACCACCCCACTGGGATAACAGGGAGATGACCACCCCACTGGTATAACAGGGAGATGACCACCCCACTGGGATAACAGGGAGATGACCACCCCACTGGGATAACAGGGAGATGACCACCGCACTGGGATAACAGGAGATGACCACCGCACTGGGATAACAGGGAATTGACCACCGCACTGGATAACAGGGAGATGACCACCGCACTGGGATAACAGGGAGATGACCACCCCACTGGAATAACAGGGAGATGACCACCGCACTGGTATAACAGGGAGATGACCACCGCACTGGGATACAGGGAATGACCACCCACTGGGATAACAGGGAGATGACCACCCCACTGGTATAACAGGGAGATGACCACCGCACTGGGATAACAGGGATGACCACCGCACTGGGATAACAGGAGATACCACCGGACTGGTAACAGGGAGATGACCACGCACTGGGATAACAGGGAGATGACCACCGGACTGGATAACAGGGAGATGACCACCGCACTGGGATAACTGGGAAATGACCACCGCACTAGGATAACAGGGAGATGACCACCATACTGGGATAACTGGGAAATGACACCACCGCACTAGGATAACAGGGAGATGACCACCATACTGGGATAACTGGGAGATGAACGCCGCACAGGTAGACTCACAGGTAAAGATGACGATGGAACACTTTAGTTTCTTATGTAAAGCCATGTTCTAAATTAGTTCAAGGCGACCAAGATAATGAGGGTGGGCTGGCACTTGAACCACTTAGTTAAAGGTGCACTGTGTAGCTTTTCTGGTGGAGGGTCCACCCCATGAGCTACATGTAGCTATAGAGATCATTGCCATGGTAACCTTTTGTAAACGTGTTGTGTTAGAAAATTTTACTAAAGAACTCTTACAAACGCATGCACTTTTTTTATTTAAGGAAACAAAATAATGATCAATGGTTGTGTCCATAAGGGGTTAGTGGCACAAAACATTCTGCATCAAATACAAACTAGTGCAGTGTGTTTAGGTGAATGTTCATAATTCGTAGGTGAAATGTCACCTGTGACAGACACAGGTCGAGTTATCTGCTTCACAAATAACACAGATATGTTCATTTAAGCATAATATATATATATATATATATATATATATATATATATATATATATATATATATATATATATATATATATATATACATATATATATATATATATATATATAAACAAAACAGTCATAAAAAAAAAAAAAATACAGACATCAACTAAACATTCAAACAAGTATAAAAACAGTCCCAACGAGTCCAGAGTCGGTCAAAGTTGTCCTTCTCCAAATTAAGATCGAATTTTATTTTTCCATTAGTCTAATTCCTGTTATTATGTCTGTAACTGCCACATTTTCATTTCAGTGCAGTCTGTTATTTGGTGTATTTTTGTGAAGTGTCACCAGAGGGCGCTGTAGCGCAGCATTAGACTTGTGTATCCGCAAGGAAAGGTTGATTAGATCAGAAGAAGCGATTTTAGGAGACAGAAAAGCAGCGTGATTAAGAGCATAAAAAGTTAAAGGTTTAAGTTTAAAGATAAGAAACAAGGAAAACACCAAAGCTAATCCCTCTCTCGGTACTCAGCCAACGAGGTTAGTTTTTTTAGTCTTATTTTCTAGAACTTAATGTAAATTGTCTTTATTTTTTAATACAGTTAATTGTTGTTTTATCTGTGTGTCTTTAGTTTTCAGGGTGTATTTATTTAGCTCTATGACAAGATGGATGCTAATAAATTCATCAGTTGAGGAAACCACTTGTGTCCTGGTACCTGGGGGAATTATAATCCCCGTCCTTGATTGTCGGGGGTTCTGCGTCATCCATTTCTTTGTTATGGCCTTTTTTCTCGCTGCCAAAAAAACATTCCAAAGGTATCCATTCACTATGTCCATGGCAGGAGATTTTATGCCCAAGTACATAATTGCAAAATTTTGTGGAATGGCAATGTCAAAAACAGTCTGCAGTGCATCCTTAATTTCAGTCCAAAAATTCAACAGGACTGTCCCAGAACACATGATAGACAACACATGATGTTTGCCTCCTTGCTGCCACAATTTCACCAACAGTTTGCATCTCCCTGTGCGTAATGGGTGTTGTGAAAAAACGTGCCACATTCTTCCAACAAAACTCCCTCCAAACATGTGATTTTGCAGTCCTCCGCAGGGATGTACAAACATCTTCCCACTCTCTGTCCGTCATAACAAGACCACTCTCTCCCTCCCACTTATTTTTTATATATTTAGTAGAGTAGTTGTCCAGATTAGAAATGCATTGGTATAATTTAGATATTATTCCCCAGATTCATAAGCCTTGATAAACATCTAAATCAGAGGGCCACAATGGTCATTACCCTGTTTAATTTCTTGGGTATAATACTTTCTTATTTGTAAAAACCTATAGAGGTCCTGTTTCTCCAAGACAAAGAATTATTTTAACATTTCAAAGCTTTTAATTTGATTATCTTTTACAAACTGGTAAAAAAAAAAAAAAATTGTAATCCAGACCTTGAATCTTGGGTCAGTTCTGTTTACAAAACCTTGGTCATAAACCAACCAGTTTAAGATTGTAACATCTTTGTATAGTTTGTATGTTTTGATCAGCTCCTTCCATGTTGTAAGCACAGATTTTACCCAGGGATTCTTAACTTCCTCCATATGATTCAACTGTCATCTGCCAGTAAGGCCTGTACAGGACCTCCCGGCACAACATTAATCTCAATATTATTCCTTTGAGCTACATATTCTGGGTCACACCAATACAGCAGGGCTCTGATCTGATCCGAAATAAAGTAATTTCTCAGACAAGGTAAACCCCTGTCTCCTTTTTCTTTTGATAATTGCAGCGTTTTGAATCGGATTCGAGTTTTCCTGCCTTGCCACACAAATCTTGAGATTGCTTTATTCCACTCATCACACAACTGGTCGGGGATGGAAATCGGGAGAGTCAGGAACAAATAGAGAAATCTGGACAAAACTTAAGTTTTTATAGTTTCAATCCTTTGATTTAGACTCAAGTATGGGATAGATTTTATTTTTCTAGATCTTTTTTTATGGTCTTAAAAAGAGGGATATCATTTTTCCGTTTGCCATTTAAATGGGTAAGTCTTTATAAAGGTCAGAGGGGGATGCCAGTAAGAGAGAATTTCCGTTTTTTTTGTACATTTAATTTGTATCCAGACATTGGACCAACCTGTTGAAGAAAATGCATGAGATTGGGAATGGAAATTTCTGGTTAGGTCATATATATATATATATGTATATATATGATATATATATATATATATATATATATATATATATATATATATATATATATATATATATATATGTATATGTGTGTATGGTTGGTGTGTGTGTGTGTGTGTGTGTGTGTGATATATAGTGTATATATGACTGATGCGGATGATGCCTGACATGAGCTTCCATGTTGTGGAGACAGGTTATTGGTCGATAGTTGGATGGGGCTGTACCCTTGGAGGGATCCTTCAGGATCGCACCTCCTTCAGGGTGAGTCCCATCCCTTAGCAGCCGGTTCATTTGTGCTGCCAAGCGCTCATGGAGTGTTGTGAGCTTCTTTAGCCAGAATCATGTCAGGGCACGGTGCTGTCCAGTTTTTTCATACCTGAGACTCTTTCTCAGATGTCTGCTACTGTGATGGCAACGGGTGACAAGAGAGGGAAGGTAGTCCACATGGTAGGGGTCTCACTCCCAGAATCACAATAGCAGACATTGAGGATGGCTACAAGTACCTTTGAATACCACAGGAAAATGGCAACCTTGAAGAGGTAACAAGGAAAGTGGCAACAAGCCAAATACCTACGAGTAAGGCAAGTCCTAAGAAGCCAGCTCAATGGCAAGAACAAGTCCCGGGCAATAAACAGTTACGCCCTGCCAGTGATCAGATACTGCAGGAATAATAAGGTGGCCAAAGGAAGAGATACAGACCACAGAAGTTAATACGCGAAAGCTGCTCACCATGCATGGAAGGTTCCACCCAAAATCCAGCACCCTGAGACTGTACGCTAGCCGAAAGGAAGGAGGCTGTGGTCTAGTGAGTGTGAAAGCCAATATCCAGGATGAAACATCGAAAATCCACAAGTACATCAAGGACAAGGCCCCAACAGATGATGTGCTCAGTGAATGTCTCAGGTAATGGGGAACAGAGGATGAGGTGCTGGAGGAGGGACCATCATGGGAGGACAAGCCCTACATGGGATGTACCACCGGAACATAACCGAAGTGGCTGACATAAAAAAATCCGACCAATGGCTAGAGCGGGCCGGTCTGAAGGACAGCACAGAGGCACTCATCATGGCTGCACAGGAACAGGCCCTGAGCACCAGAGCAATAGAGGCCCAGATCTACCACACCAGACAAAACCCAAGGTGTTGGCTGTGCAAAGAGTCCCCTGAGACCATCCGGCACATAACTGCAGGGTGCAAGATGCTGGCAGGGAAAGCATACATGGAGTGCCATAACCAAGTGGATTGCATAGTGTACACTGTACACTGTACAGTGTACACTGTACAGGAACATCTGTGCGGAGTATGGACTGGAAACCCGAAGGTCAAAGTGAGAAACACCCCCAAAGGTGGTAGAGAATGACCGAGCCAAGATCCTGTGGGACTTCCAGATACAGACGGACAGAATGGTAATGGCAAACCAACCAGACATTGTGGTGGTGGATAAACAGCAGAGGAAAGCCGTTGTGGTTGACGTGGCGACACCAAGTGATGGCAACGTCAGGAAAAAGGAACACGAGAAACCGGAGAAAAACCAACGGCTCAGAGAAGAGCTGGAAAAGGTGTGGAAGGTGAAGGCGAAAGTGGTGCCCATGGTCATCGAAGCACTCGGGGCAGTGACCCCCAAATTGGAGGAGTGCTACAACACTGGAGGAGGGGCAACAACACTGGAGGAGGGCTACAGCAGATCCCTGGAAAAACATCACTGACATCTCAGTCCAGAAAAATGCAGTGCTAGGAACAGCAAAGATACTGCACAGAAACCTCAAGCTCCCAGGCTTTCTGGTGTGAGGACCCGAGCTTAGAAAAAGGGATGAGACCGTCCGCTGAGGGTGAGAAGGGAATTTTTATTTTTAAAAAATATATATATAAAGGCCAAATACAAAGCAAATAGGAGGGGAGACCAGGCACAGGCTGCCTCGTCCCCATTTCCAGAGTCAGTAGACCTGTCAGATGACCATTGATTTTAATTCTTGATGTTGGACCATCGTAAAGAGCCCCAATATTTTGTATAATTAAATTGTTGATTTGAAATTTGTTTAGCACTTTAAATAAATATGGCCAGCTAAACAGAATCAAAAGCCTACTCAGAGTCCAAACTGATTATTACGGCTTTTGTTTGGTGTTTGATATGATTCACTATGTGTAAGGATCGTCTTTTGTTGTCCTATGTTTGTCGTTTGGTAATGAATCCTGTTTTGATCATTGTGGATTAATGTTGGAGTATTTGTTCCATTCTTTTGGACATAATTTGAGATTATACCAGAAAATAGAAAGGTTCATATGAAGCACAATCCAATCGGTCTTTCCCTTCTTTTGGTGTCAGGGATATGATGGCTTCTTTCCAACTTGGAGGGTCTGAGTTTTCTTAAGTGCCCTGTTAAAAGGTGCTGAAAGGAAGGAGTAAATGTGTCTTTTAAAGCTTTATACCACTCTGAGGTGAACCCCACAGCTCCCCGGAGATTTATTGTTCTTTAA
The DNA here is from genome assembly GCA_015082035.1 of Chaenogobius annularis. Classification (NCBI taxonomy): domain Eukaryota; kingdom Metazoa; phylum Chordata; class Actinopteri; order Gobiiformes; family Gobiidae; genus Chaenogobius; species Chaenogobius annularis. The sequence continues at coordinate 34,349 of BJKM01000563.1, forward strand.
TCTCATAAATTTATATTCGTATTTCCGGACTTTTAGCCGCTCCCCTATATAAGCCGCATTTGCTCTATTTTTAAAAAAACGATAATAAAACAATACATAGGGCCGCACCTTTGTATAGGCCGCAGAACTCTTTCCTTGACTTTTTGGCATCGCATGAGCTGCGTCCCGCTGTCCCCCTCCACTTCTCACCGTACATTCATTATGTTAAGCTTGCGTGCAGACCGCGCGGTTTCCTAGCAAGATCGATGGCCTTCAGCTTAAAACTTGCTTCATACGAACCCTTCGTTTGGGTTCCATAATGATGGGGCAAGAATTTGAAAATAATTTATAGTTGGTAAATTTTCGTCCGTGTTCTATTTGCTAGCTGAATAAAAAAGCAACATCTGCTTCTTGCTTAACTTTCTGTAGTTTTGATTCTAATTCCGGTTAGTTCGCCCTAGCGGGAAGAAAAAAAACCACAGAAAGCGCAGCCTCTAAATAAGCCGCATGGCTCAAAACATCTGACAAAAGTAGCGGCTAATAGTCCGCAAAATACGGTAATCTTCTTGTATATAAGAACACGACACGATTGTCACGTTAACCGAACACATGTTCTCTCTGATATATTTCTATAACTCATTGGTCTGTTATGGCCTTGTCTCCATGGAGATTTGCTTAGAATGTTAAGTTTTGCTTAGAATGTCTATACTCTCCATGGAAACGAGCAGGTGATGTCAGGTCAGATCTGTGGAGAGATGAGTGTGTGCACAGTAAGAATGCATATTTACACCTGCAATTCATTGAATGAATGAATGAATTTATTTCAAACCTGCCAAAGGTAAATCACAAGTCACGAATGACACATCACAAGAGCACAAGTCAGAATAAAAGATTCTGCATACGGACTACACAGCTTTAAGTTCACATGTTCAAAAGGAGTGGGAAAGGAGTATTATTTAATCCAACCCGCTTTCCTAGTGATAACTCAAACATTTTCAATTTCCTGTTATGTGTTAACAAAGTATTTCATTAATGTACAGAACACTTTTCATTCATAGACCATACATATAATCTCTTTATATTTCTTCTTAAATTTCATCAGGCTTGAACATTGAATCAACTCCAGGCTCAAGTCATTCCATAGTTTGACACCAGATATGGATATAATGTAAATATAAGTTACATATAATATATGTAAAAAGATAGATACATGTAAGTTAGCATGTTTAATGCCACACTGTGGAACATTCCAAAGCATCTCCATGGAGACAAGCAGGTGGCAGACTTTCCTCCAGAAAAATCACATAGTGCACCTCTAATGTGTGCTGTGGGCGGAGTTTACTTTACTTTGAGCTTTATTATATCTGTTTAAAGGGAAGTGTAAAAGAAGCTGAACACATGAGAGTTTTGGGTTGTGTCTTACCGGGAAGAGCACCACAGGCACGGTGAGGGTGACGGCCACCAACACAGCCAGCCTCACACACAGGATGAGCGTGTCCAGAGGGTCCACCAGGCTGTAGGTGTGCAGCAGCTCGGGCTCCGTGTTCCCTGAGACACGACACATGCTTCTGTCAGATACTCTGCCTGGGATACTACAGATTGTAGTTACTTTTGCTTAATTACATAGTGCACCTTTAAGTTTAAGCCCGACATTTGATATGATGTGTTTGTGGACCAGATCGCTAACAAATGTGGATTTTTTTTCTTCAGTTATATTGTACAGATTTGGACACATTTGAGATCAGACAAAGAACACCGGCTCTCACCGTAGTAGGTCAGGTATCCAAATATGGCGGTGAAGAAGTACATGGTGAACATTCCCAAGATGGACACATTACCAATATTCTGCATTCTTCTCTTGGTCGGACTGAAAGTAAACACAAGACAGTGAGCTGGTTACAACTTACAACATACAATGCTTTATCTAGACGAGTTCATAAACGAGATGTATAATAATGAAACATTGGCTTTTAAGAGCTTTATGTTTGTTTTCCCTTCACATTTACCCTCTCAAAGTTGTATTTAGAGTGATTCATTGAGTAATCTCTATTCTCCTGCATTCAAGACGTTGTTGCTCCGACTCTTATTACTTGTGTTATTACTTGATTACAAGCCCATAAATATAATTTTTAGTGTAATTGGCTTCATCTCTGACAGAGGAATTGTCAGCCAGTCTATCTACTTATATTACCAAAGAAAATGTAGGAAGTATATAAAATCGGATGTTCCTCTGCGCAGAGCTTGTGACCACTTATATTAGATTAAATCAGAATCAGAGGACAAAACTACAGTCTCAGCTTCACAAAGAGCCCAGACATTTGTTGGTGCTCCAAAGGGTTCAGAAACAGCTTCAGCTTGAATTGGGGGTCTTGTTAGTCAGGCAGATACTTGTCTTATGGGTCATTACCCAAAGCTCATGACCATAGGTGTGCGTAGAGCGTAGATTGAGCGGAAAATCGAGAGCTTTGCCTTTCGACTCAGCTCCTTCACCACAATAGTCTGACACAGCACATCTACAAACGCCGCACTTTTGTCCAGACCCAGTTTCTGTGGCCCCAGCCTTCCACTGCGTCTCAGATCTTTCTGCAGCGGCCCTTGACGGTTCCTCCTCAAGCTGTGCCTGAATGGGCCCCATGGGGAAAGGCCCTGCCAGCCAGACATTATGAAGTCATTTTAGATCAATATTTAGATTTAAGATGTTCAAAATATAATATAATGATCCAAAGGTGTCGTAGAGTATAACTAAAGAACTGACAAAAGCATAATGTCGTCTTAATCATGTTGTTTCACCTTGAGTTGAAATGATAATAAAAAAAGAAATGAAAAATAATTCAGCCAGGATTTCTATTTTCTACACATCTTTCTGTCATGGTTTATTCAAGCCTAACAATAACATCCGTGACCTTTTTATTTAGTTTGGGCATAAGAAACCACCACATACATAAACATTGAGCTTCAATAACGTGTTAGTGTTCCCTACTCCACTGTCTGTACTCGACAGATGGATTCAGCTGGGTGTGTCTCTTACTTTTTCAGTTCTGTGTAGATGGGCAGCACCTCTGGGTGACACACAAAAGCAAAGGCCAGGATCGGGACAGTGTATGCCGTCTGGAACAGAAACGAGGAAGTCTCCAGGAAACATCACTAAATATACTGTATACAAACATTATTGTAGTAACCTGCAGATGACCTCTGAATGCTGTCATGGCAATAGGAATGCAGGACGTAAGGTGCTGCCACGTACAACCCCCAATTGGGGATTTACGACTTCGAGCAGACTTCATGCTTTTAACGTTAGAAAAAACGTTTTCCATCGAATGACTGCTTTTGGATTAAAACAAACTCACAGAGCCATTTTCTCTCCCAAGACAAAAGCTAAAACACTAAAAGATGGTTTTAGAAACTCCATTAGAAAACAATCATCTGATTGCAGACTTTGCCCACAAGATACATTTTCTGTACATAATGTTATTGTGTTCTGCACGTTCATTAAACTGTTTTGTATCTTGTCTTTTACCTTTTCAATATTACCTTTGTAACTATGTGGCCTAATGTTAATGCTAAACAATGGCTGCATCATTCCGGATCTTTTTCTCTGATCAACTCTGACTCAGCATGCGTGCTGATTGGTTGAACACTGGTGGTAAACCAACCCCCCAGGTGTCTGAGAGAAAGAGAAGGACAAACTCGGTTCTATCAGATCTTCAATAAAGGATTATCTCAACCAGACCTAGCGATGCTAAGCTAACCCACGGAACAAAGAACATTCCAGAGAGACACGCCCGCGGAAAAGCTAACTTTTCTCTCCCTTCTCTCCCTTTTCTCCTGTCTTTCTTAGGCGTGATTTAAACTGCATCATTCAAACTCAAAGGACCTTTTTGCAACTTTTCAAGTCTACAATGAAACTTTTGATCCAGGGATAGTCTCTCCAGACCAGCCTCATCTGTGCATTAGTGCAACGGCCTTTTTATCTGAGGAACGTCTTAGAGCCAAGGAGAACGCAGATCCCTGAACCTGATCCAGTGCTTCTTTGTCCTGACACCGTCAGAGGCTGGAGCTCCAGAGCGGCCGTGCCCTTCCCAGTGTGTGGACCGAGCAGTCTCTCCCAGCGTCACCCCTGAGTGAACTCTGGAAGCGACACGGACACACAGGCTCTTGGACACAAACAGGCCCATCTCCTCAGAATCAGGCAGCTTCCTCTGGTTGTATGAATGCATTTCACAATCTGGCTGATAAGATCATCTTAGAATTAACTCACACACAACTCGCTAGATCAAATCAATCATGTCTACCGTCTCCATCTGTTATCGACTAATTTGCATATTCCATATTTATCTGTTTTTATTATTCATTCATTCATTTTCTACCGCTTGTTCCCGTTAGGGGTCGCGGGTGACTGGAGCCTATCCCAGTGCCTTTGGGCCTTAGGCGGGGTACACACTGGACAGTGGCCAACTCGTCGCAGGGCTAACACAGAGACATAGACACACAGACAACCATTCACTCTCACTCTCATTCACTAGGGCCAATTTACAGTTGCCAATTGACCTAACTCTTTGGACGGTGGGAGGAAGCCGGAGAACCCGGAGAGAACCCACGGTAACAGGACATGCAGACTCCACCCAGAGAAATCATGTGATGTAATGTTCGCCCAGGAATCGAACCCAGAAAGAGCTCTAACCGCTCTGCCACCGTGCACCCTGTTTTTATTATTTGGTCAATAAATCTTCATGAATCACATTTGGTAAAGTGTTCATTCATTCCCAGAAAACGGGTCAATGTCACGGTTACATTCTCACCAACCTTCAGAATAACGAGCTAAATACTTTTTTATAAATTAATTCATTTAGATATTTGATAATAGAATTGTCAAATGCCTAATCAATGGCTGGTGCCCAAAATGACTCTGAAAATATGATAACTAACATACCCACACTTATGCAGTGTGTCATGTTTGAAATCTTGATGCAATTCTTTAATCAATATCAACTTTGAATGTCACCCTCTTTCAGAAGTGGGAGGACATGAATAACACTGCAGTACTTGTACTAGTACAATCCCCTACATTATGCAAATATAATAAAGGAAGTTAGCCCAAATGTTTTACAGACTAAATGATTACACTACATACTGTATGCACTAGGAAAGGGACTGATTTAAACATACCAGAAAGTAATATATTCGGCATCAACATTTGTGAAAATGTGTAAAAATCCAACTTATGCCAATTTCAAATATGAAACATTTCTAAGTTATGTACAAAGTGCCATTCATCTGAGGGAACTCTTATACACTTGCACCTGGGAATGAAAATGAACTCCTACCATGGACACAATAAGTGGATACCTTTGGAACATGCGTCTGGAAGCATGGAAAAGGCTATCACAGACTGATGACCAAAGACTGGACTGACTTGACATTAGAAAAATATAAAAAATTACATTTGGACTTAACTTGAGAATGTTCTTTGGACTAAATGGAACTGTTATATTGGACAATGTGTGAAGTAACTAAATTGGATGTCTTTTGTTCCCTTTATTTATTTTGCTTTCTCTCTGTGCTCTATGTTTTTCTGTTTCATTTTCTACATTTAAAAATTGGGAAAATAGATAAATAAAATTATATATAAATGGAAATGTCTAATAACCTCACAGACAGATATGAAATTGGGGCTTCACCTCAGACTTGCATTATATAACCAAAACAATAAGACTAATAAAAATGTATGGATTGACACTGACAGTCTGACACATTATGACTGGTGCACACAGGCACTAGAAAGGTAGGTAATACATTTTAAATTAATTTAAATTCTATTTAAAATGGATTTTATCAAACTGTGGAATTATTATTATTGACCAGTTTTTCTCTGTGTAATGTTTTATATGTTTGGGATGTAGAATTATAGAACAAATAATAAAAAATATGAATAAAAGTAAAACAAAAGGCGAGGCTAACCTGTGAGTTCATGGTGAAAAGTTTGGCGGTGCATGAGTCCTCTGGGTCCACGGTGCTGGCAGAGTGGTTCCCGAACACTTCAAGAGGACAGGGGATGTGGAACTTTTTGTAGATGACCTGCAGATCATCATGTACAGTGTTACTACAAGTATGATAAAATAATCTCTGGCTTAACAGAAGAGAACCCAAAACTCACAGCGGAGAGGAAGAAGACCATGCAGGACAGAGAGAAGCCGCTGGTGTAGCCCAGGTATCCTGCGAAACAGATGATAACAGAAGTCTTCAGTTGACAACCAAAAATATCTATTTAATTTGATTATTACACTTAAAGAGGCTGTACCCGATTTATTTCATGTAATAAAGTCAAATCTGTTTTTTTCCCAGTACGGATATATTGTAAAAGCATCTCTTAGGGTCAAAATGAGACCTCTGTGTGCTATCTGCATCTAATTATAGAGCGTTTTATTCGCCACAAATCTGTTCTGTGGACTGCTGCAAAATGCACTATTTTTCATGTTTTGAACCAGCAAAAAGATACAGCACCTTTAAGTGACAATGTAAGTTTTTTCACATTAAACAGGACTATAAACTACGGTGTTCAGGTGTATATCAGGGCTGAACTAGGGACTAAAATAGTAGCGTGCAGTGACTTTTATGGATTGGCAAGCAGACTTGAGGTGTTCAATATTCAGTAGATAACACAAAAGTGTATGTGGGGGGATTACAAACAAACAAATACTTGTCTCTAAAAGATAGTTTGTCCGTTTGTTGAAACTTGGTGCTGCTGTCTGAACATGCTCAGTTAGGGCAAAACCTGCAAATATCCAAGATTCCCACACAGATTTATTCAGCGTGGTTTGAATTTGTCCTCAGAGCACATGTGCAGACCTCTAAAAGAAGCTGCTGTCCGCTCTGGTTCTAAAAGCTCATGTTGGAGAGCGGAGCATGAACGGGCCTCTCAACACGGCCACAGACTGAGCAGCTGTGGGAGAAAAAGAACCAAGGTTCCTGCAGTACTACCCAGCGGCCTGTAGCGGCCACTAAAAGACACCGTGAAGTGAGGGGAAAACAGACTTATATATTAGGATATATAGGATATATATTAGAACAATTCATACATAGTTGTGACACACGGTAATTTTAGATTTTCACTCACTGATTGCCTTGATTGTCCTGACCGCACACCACTGTAGTGCTGTATTGTGGACTGGGTGTCATTTTCGGTCACGGACATGGTTAAGAACACTGCAGTTTCATGGGTTTCAGTCATGTGATTTATTTGTTGTCGCCATTTTGAAGACTTCGCTGTAGGCTGTTACCTATTGCCGCTGCTAGAAAGTCATGAAAAACAGTGCATAAAACTAAAAAAGAGTTCTTCAAGGTGACAGAAGTTCTGGGCTTTGATCCTTATCCACACCAGCGAGTCACTGACACTTAAAAGCAGCGAAAACTTGCCAGAACAAACTTTCTCAGACTTTGTGTATAGGCTTCCTCATCCTCAAGACCTCTGTGCACCAGACAAATCCTCAAAGCCTTTGTGTAAGGGTGAGTGACTGATCCTAAAATATAACAACCGGACAGCTCCTGACGCTCTATTCAGCTATTGCGGCAGCATGTTTTATGGTTTTCATAACACAGATGTCACACTGACACCACAAACATGAAAAGTGCAGCAGCTTAAAAATCGCCTCTGAGGATCCAAACTCCGGTCACACCTTCCCAAAATCCAGGCCTAAATCAGGGCCTAAATCTTGGCCTAAATTGGGGCCTAAATACCCTGTACAGTGTACTGGCTTTAGGATTACTATTATGTGTGTTTTAAATCTATCATTGTCTTTCCCTCACCCATACAACACAGCCTATATAAACATACTGTATGTATTATAAGTCTACTGTTATTATATTAGTCTATCATTTCTCCATCTCTTCTTACACCACTGTTTTGCCTTGCATTTTTTGGCCTTGATCCCAAACTGAAACTTTCTTTGGTAATTTTACGACACACTAGTCATAATGAGACAGTCACCATCTGCCTTAGACTCAATTTAGAATCATCTGAAAGAGCATGACTTTTATTTTGAAATGTCCAAATTCCGAAACAAAGATTGTCCTTGGCCTGTGTTAAAAGTCCTTCATTAACTCCACTGAAGCAGATGTTCTCTCGTTCTAGCTTCAGTGACCACCTCGACACCCGGTTTAGTCCAGCTTTAGTCCAAGACAGGTGTCAAAGCACAATTAAATAAGCGTATCATAATGGATAGGGGTAAATGGTCCAGAATGTATATTTGATAAAATATTTATAATTGTATTTTTCTTTCTTTAGACAGTACAATGTCTTCCAAGAGAGTCCTGCCTAAAATTAGTTTTGAAGTCTTTGTAAAGTCTGCAGTCCTTCAGTCAGGCACAGCTAAGTGAGTTTACACAACATAAAAGAATGGTGAAAAAATACCACATTAGTTGGTCACTTAACACAAGTGTCTGATTCATTATAATATACAGACCATGCAAAATATAAATAAAGCATATGAGAACAATTACTCAAAATGATGAAGCAGTTCCTCACAAATGTATGAAGCATTATAATAAGGGTGTAACATACATCAAGGATTACTTTGCATTATAGTTCATGCTAAAACTTTAGAGCAAAGGACTATATGTTTATTATTTTGTTTATTAATGTTTCGTTTACTTCTAATTCTACTATCTATCTAACAGAGAAAAATCAATCCCGAGTAAGCAAGTCTTTATATATATATCTTACAGCTTGAAAACTACCGTAAGATGCCACTTGGGGCCGCAATAAAAAGTTGTAGACAGAGATGAGGTTTCTCGGACATGAACAGCACAAGCGCAGAGCAGGTGCAGTGGGGTGAACTCGCGGTCACAATACATACTGTGGCAGAGAGGCAGGGTCATTGGGTTTTTGCAGCTGCAGTCCTAGAGGTGGATCTTACCAAGGGGAAAACCAGAATAATAATGAAGCTATGGAGGGGTGCGACCAACGCGTGCCCACGTGTGAGAAGTCTACAGGATAAAAGTTATCTTACGGGGAGTGTCAAGGTCAATATTCTTGAATCAAGAGGAGATATAATGGCGTGTAACAGTCAGAGCAGCGGCTTTTTCTGCAGAAACTATCCGGGTCTTGTCTGTGTTTTGTCTTGTGTGGCTCACCAATAAAGACACTATTTTGCATTGAAACTTGAACTGAAGTAAGCCTTATCAAAACAACCTGCTGTTGCTCTGCTAAGGCTGAATCCAGGGGTTAATGGGGCAAAATGTAAGACTTTATTGTACTGATGTAAACCTTTTCAAAACAATCTGATTTTGTTCTGCTAAGGTTGGATCCAGTGGTCAAAGTGAGCCAAAAGTGTTCAGAAGTGCATCCAAGAGAAAGAGGCACAGATAAAATGAACAAAAGGCCGGCCCAGACAACAACCCATTGGAATGTCCTCGTTGTCGATCACAATGTGTATGAGTAGGTGATTGTCAGGATTTACTCCATTGGAAGTGTCTGCATCCATTCGGTTGTCGTTGCTGGCGACTCTTGACCAGTGGGTTGAGCCTTTCCCTGTAGATGAAAATGCAGGACGTCTACTCATTGAGTGGCAGATTGCTGAATCCTCACTTTCGAACGTACCCCTTGGTGTAGGTTTACTTGAAGAAACCAACTGCGAGCATTCTGCTTCTTCTCTTCTCCATTTGATGTTTTTAGACCGGAAAATTCCCGGGTGTTTTGCTGTCTTTGGTCCAGAGCCTTCTTTTTCATTTTGGGTTAAGTTTTCTGGACTGCTTCTCTGTAGTGGAGCTCCAGAGTCGGCTGACTCCTCGTCTGCACTTTCAAACATGTTGGCAAACTCCAAAATGATTGAGCTTTCTGTGCCCTTGTCTTCCTCCTCAGAGTTGGTGTAACTTTGTGATGTTTCTCTGCCCTCGTCTCTACAGTTTGCAAAACCTGATCCCAGAGTTGGCGTGTTCATGATTTGGTTGGACTCCATAAAGTACCAATTAGCATTACTCATATGGTCCATTGTAATAAATGGGTGCAATATTGCTGCAACTGGTAAGATTCTATCCTCTGGGTTCACTACAAACATTCTCTCCAAAAAACTTACAAACACCCTTCTGTCCTCCATTTCAAATCCAACTACTTTTGGATAGTAATTTAGGACGCCAGCTCCTAGATCTTCAGTTGCTTCAAAAACATTCTTTCCCATTTGAGGAGTCATGCCTGTTGTCTTCTTATATTCACATGGAGTTTTTAGTCTCCATTGGGAATCTTCTTGGACGAAGAAATTTGTTCCATATTTAGCCTGTGTAATCATATCACCATCAGGGACCCCCAATAAATGAGAGAATTGTTTGAGATGGTCGTAGAGCGAGTGGCAATTGAGAGGGAAGAACCCCAGATAACAATGCAGGAGGAAGCAACCAAGATTCCACATATCCACAGCCTCAGATACCGGCAGGCCCAAGGTGACTTCTGGAGCACGGTATTGCAGTGGCTGAATGCGCATCCCAATTTTTGCTTTGTTTGAAAGGACGGCATGTCTAAAGTCCAGTTAATTTGATCTTGAATGGTTTCTTTTCATGGTCCACGAGCATGACATTGTCCAGTTTAATATTAGTATGCATGACCCCAATCTGCCGCAGACCATTCAATGCAATCAAGAGCTGCTTAGCCATCGTACGTATTTCCTGCAAAGAAAATGGGAAAGGCCGCTTAGTCATCAAGTTTGCCACACTCTGGTCCAGCATCTCAAATTCCATGTAGTGAAGTCCGGCTCTGGATTGGAAATACTTGTGGAACTTGATGATGTTGTTGAGGTCTGGGTCCAGGCTGCTGATGGCTCCGAGCATGGCAAGCTCGTTCTGTATTACATCGTATGAGTTGTTGGCAATTTTTACTTGCTTTACTGCCACAATTTCTCCCGATTCCTTATTGCGGCATTTAGTAACTTTGCCAAAAACACCTTTTCCCATAATTTGTAACTTTTCGTACATATCCAATGGGTCAGTTAATAAACTGGATATGTTTTGAATACTAGTCTCCATATTTGTTCTAAGAAAGCTTGCAGATTTATGTACTTTAAGTATTTGCTGGTCAGACTTAAGCATTTCTCTCAGTCTGAACTTGTAAATGAATGTAGAGACCAGTGATGTCACTAAGTGACCTCTATGACATCATAAACAGAGCTCTGACGAGGAGGGAAGAATAAAGCTTAGTCTAATGGATAAGAATTTTGTGATCACATTCTAGAATTATTATTATTTATTTTTTTTAGATTTTGGCCCGTAGGCTTTATTAGACAGGGTGATACGGGGATGAGAGAGAAGGGAGGACGTGCCGTAAATAGTCGGAGTCGGGATTCAAACTCACAACACTGTAGCCGGCTGCACTAGGATGTGTGACTATGTGTGCTGTGCCTTAACCACTCGACCACCAGGCAGCACAAGTTCTAGAATTTTATTTTGTCATAACCTCGCCATGGTAACCTATAGTAACCATGTCCAATTCCATCTCAAAAGACCTCTACACACTAATAAGGAGCTGCACTTTACTTCATCTACTATCATTATCTCTTATTATTCCAACCTGTTTTTCACAGGTCGCACCTTTTGTCCAATTTTTGTCATTCAAAGTTTGTTTTGTAGATTATCTTTGACAGATTCTTGTTATTTTCGGTATACCTCGGTCTTGTCGTTTTTTTCGGATCCGTCGTCAAAGTTCGTCATGGCAACTGTACAGGATATGGCCATGCATTACGCAGTCACACTCACAATGGCTTGTTGCCAGTTTTTGTAACAAAAACTTTGATAAAGTGATTTTATTTGTTTTTGTACTTTATATAATGCTACCAAACTAATGTTAAAAATACTGTGAAAAAGAATCTTAATTTTAGGGAGAATATTATTATTTAATAGTAATGGTTGTGAAGGAAACAGAAGAATGATTAATGGTTGTCTTCATTTGGTGTTAGTGACACACAAATGTAATTTAACTCAAAACAATGTTCTCTGATATGACAGAGACAGGTAAAGTTCTCTGCTTGATTAGGATTCGCCCTATTTTTACATTATTTCCAATCTCTCTCTCTAGCCTGTATTATAACTCAAAAACTAAAAACATCAAAGGTAAATTAATAATGTTGAACCTGATGATTTCTCTTTGTGAATGGACCTAAGGATGTTTTTTTTTTTTTAATCTGTATTTTAACTAGACTCATTTTAGCTGCACACCATCTGCTACCAATTAAATAGCTGAGCAGGGGTTCCCAAGCTTTTCTGGTCGAACCCCCAAAGTGACCATTGATGAGATGTTTCGCCTTTGACTTAGCAAATGACTATAAATGTTGTAGTTACATAATTAATAAAACCGAAATAAATAACGTCTCTGGTTGTCTCCATAGAGACGTTGTTGCTTTCCTTTGACTATTCCACAATATGGTATTACAATTATGAAACAAGTTACGGGCCAGATCTTTGGAGATAGAATGCACTAACTAAAAGGTTTTATTTTATTTTACGAATGCAATATAGTTATGTTTAATGCCATTTTTCAGGCAAAGCAATAATATCTCCATGGACACAAGCAGCTGGCGGATCTTCCACGAAAGGCTCAACTGCTAGCTTCATGTGAAATGCAGAAATAACTCAAATCTCACACATTCATAGACAGTAACCTACTTTTAAGATTCACAAGTGAACTATACTATCTCACCTAGGTGCTTCATCAGGGCCAGAGGCAGGATGACACACACAGTGACGATGATGATGAGGTAGTTCCCGTTCATGAACCAGTCACTGCAAAGACACAAAGCAACTTTTGATTTCTTACTCTTATATCATTATACAGGCTTCCTTCATTTTATTTAAACAAGACATATTATGCAGTTTTTGTGTATTTATTATTCAATTATAACATACATAGATCATGTTACATTTTGTTCTTTATAAACCACAATATTGATCTAAAGCATCTTAGTAATACAAACAGGTCCATTGACTTCTTGCAGGACTGACTATTTGTATTTGGCCCCGCCTCTTCAAAGGAATTTCAGTCATCGCTATTATTATCAGGACTATACAGATTCTAAAACACATATGAAAAGACATTTGATAACAAAGGCAGTAGCTTCAAAAAAGAATAAAAAATGTCTAAATTTAGTCAATCATAATCTTTATTATTAAATCATCTGTACCTTGAAGCCTTCAGTCACCATAATTTAACTTTTATTTGGTTCGAATGTATTTAAAAAGTCTCAATGTTCAATAAAAATAATCATTTGACTGTTCACTACTAAAATAATCATATGGTTTCTGGCCTACTCAAACATGAAGGAACCATTAATCAATCAAAATATAACTCAGAGTAAACCAGTGATGAGGGAACCCGTTACTGTTTGGTTAAAAACTGATTTGGCATAATATGTTGCTATGAATGTGGAACTAAATGCTAAATAAATTGTATAAACCAGGCTTGTATTATGGAAATCATTTCAGTAGCAGTATGAAAAGTGCAGTACTCACTCTGAGCTGGAGGTTTGTCCCAGGAAGGCCTGAATCACGAGTGGCAACTCGTACTTGACGATGAACAGATAACTGGACATGGCTGCACAACACAAGAGCAAAGGCATCAGGTGTGAGGCACCAGTCCAGACTAAACTAGGCAAGGCAAGTTTATTTGTAGAGCACAATTTGTAAACAAGGTAATTCAAAGTGCTTCACACAACAGGAAAAAAAAAATCATTAAAATCACAAAGACATGGGAGAAATCACAAAACCTTAATTTAAAGAAATTTAAAGGTGCCATTTTCATCTTATCCGTCAAATAGTTCAAGACATAAAAGAGAAGAGTGAGCCAGTGAGCAGGCCATTACAGTAGTCTAATCTACGAGAGACAAACGCATGGATAAGTCTCTCCAAGTCTGGTTTAGACACTATACTTTTTATTTTGGCTGTTTTTTAGATGGTTAAAGGCTGCTGATGTTATTGATTTGACGTGGCTGTTAAAATTCAAGTCTGAGTCCATTCTTACCCCCAGATTTCTAACTTGATTTGTAGGTTTTAGAGCGAGACTCTGGAGGTGACTGCTAACACTTTCTCTTTGTTTCTGTGGGCCAAAGATGATGATTTCAGTCTTGTCTGAGTTCAGCTGGAGAAAGTTGCTTTGCATCCACACACTGATCTGTTGGATGCAGTGACAGAGTGAATCCACTGGTCCATATTCACCTGCCGTCAGTGAAACATAGATCTGAGTGTCGTCTGCATAATTGTGATAGGACACATTCTCGCTGCGTATCAACTGACCTAACAGCAGCATGTAGAGGTTGAACAGAAGGGGTCCCAGAATTGACCCTTGGGGCACCCCACAGGTCAGGGGCATCTGGTCTGAGACACAGTTACCAATTTGGACAAAGAACTTCCTGTCTTCCAGATAGGACTTTAACCAGTTTAGAGCAGTGCCAGTGATGCCCACCCAGTCCTCTAGTCTCTGTAAGAGGGTCCCATGATCGACAGTGTCAAAAGCAGCACTCAGATCTAACAGAATTAAGACTGAGGCTTTGCCCGCGTCAGTGTTCAGGTGGATGTCATTTGTCACCTTGACAAGAGCAGTCTCAGTGCTGTGATGAGGTCTAAAACCTGACTGGAAAATATCAAATGAGTTGTTTATTAAGAGGAAATCAGTGAGCTGTTGGTAAACAACCTTTTCAAGGACTTTGCCCCAAAATGGCTGATTAGAGATGGGCCGGTAATTACTCAGCACTGCGGCATCAAGACTCTGCTCTTTCTTTATGACCGCAGTTTTCAAAGACATTGGGAATGTTCCAGATTGAAGCAACTTGTTAACTATTTGAGTGAGTGGTGCTAACAAACTGTTCAGCACAGACTTTAGAAATCTGGTGGGTAACACATTGAGGCAGCATGATCTGCTGGCCAGTTTTGGTACAAGTGCACAGTGAGTCAGCTTCAAGTGCCTAGGTTGTTTTAGGGTTATTTTTTACATTGTAGAATTTATAGAATTTTTAATACCCTGAACTTTGTCATCAAAGAATAATGCAAACTCATTACACTTGGATGGGGAAATGAGTTCTAACGGCAGCTGAGCTGGAGGGTTTGTTAATCTGTTACTGTGGCAACAGGACACGCGAGTTGTTACTGCAGCTTCCAATTATTTCAGAAAAATATCCTTCCCTAGTTCTACATAAAATGAGGTTGTACATGTACAACTTCTCTCTGTAAATCTCTTTCTGAACCTGGAGCTTTGACTTGCGGCATTTTCGTTCGTCCCGGCGGCACTCCCTTTTCTGTTCCCTGACCGAATCATCATTTCTCCATGGCGCCTTCTGCTTATTTTTAACAATTTTAGCCTTCATAGGGGCAATGGTGTCGAGAACATTCAAAACACTAGATGTAACAGAGTTCAACAAATCATTTACATTTTCAAAGTTCATAATTCCCATAAACAGTTTTCTTGTGCTGTCATTTATGTGTTTCCTCCGAACAACTGCAGGACCAGCTGGTGGTTTGAGGACAGGTCAAAGAAGACACAGAAATGATCAGACAGAGCAACATCGACCACATTGACGTTTGAAATATTAACCCCCTTTGTAATTAGAGGATCTAGAGTGTGCCCTCTGCTGTGGGGTGGGGCCACTCACGTGCTGAGTAAGACCAAACGTTTCAAGGACAGCATGAAGGTCTTTAGCGTTTCCGTCACAAATATTATCAACATGAACGTTGAAAACACCTGTTATAACCAAACCATCAAAGTCTGTGCATAAAAACTGAAGCATCTCAGTAAAATCATCAATAAAACTTTGGCAGTGCTGAGGAGGCTTATATAAAACAATGAAGAGAATGGATGGAGACTGTTTTAGCTAAATTTGAAAGGATACGTACTCAAATGTTGAAAACACCCCAAAGGACAACCTGTTGGTAACTATTTAATCTCGAACAAAACCACACACACCTCCATTTTTGTTTTCTAGTGTTTCCGATTCAAACATAAAGTTGGGTGGAGTAGATTCGATTAAAACTAAATTAGGTGTGTTTTTGTCAAGCCATGTTATTATGACTATAAGTTCCGGCAACGCTGAGACCCAGTGAATCCTAGCTATGGGAGATACTAGGTGAAAGGCGAGGGGGGATTGGTGGGGGGGCTTTTGTTAGTGTAGCCGGAGACGGTGAGAGTTTGGGACCAGGTCTCAGGGGAGAGTTCATCATCGTTGATATCAGAACTCCCAATTTTATTATTTTGGGCGTGAGTGGAGCCATCTTAATGCCTGCTTTGATCAGATATTCAAGATGGCTGGGAAGGCCCCTGGGTGAGAGTGGAGATGGGAAGGAGAGGGAGGAATCTGTAGTGGGAGTAGAGGTTGCAGGGGGGATCCAGGGCTGCTCTGAGGGCAGGGGCAATGGCAGGGATGCTGCCAGGACTTTCACAGATGGGTCCAAGACCTTTAATGAGGGCGGGAAAGAACTGAAATGACTCCTGCGCTGGCCGTGGTGAAGATTGTTGTGGTGCTGCTGCAGATGAGTCCTTCGCTGGAAGCGGTGGAGATCGTGGAGCAGCTGGAGCTGAATCCTTTGCTGCTGGTGGTGGAGTGGGTGCTAATGAATCCTTTGGTAGAGGCTGTGGTTGTGGTGCTGCTGATGTTGAAACATTGGCTCGGTCTCTGGCTGATGGAGCAGGAATTCTTCTCTCATTCTTCTCTTCTCTAACTATCTGCTGGGGACACTGTCCAGGCCCAGTCCAATTACTCAGAGCGTGGCGCAGGTTCCTTGTCAGCACTCTCACTCCACCTCTACACAGGTGTGGGCAATTTCTCTTAAACAGGTCCTCTCGTTTTCAGAATAGATGGAAGTTCTCAATGTAGGGCAATCCTCTAAGTGCACACTCTTTAGACAGCCATGTGTTCAGCTGAAGCAGCCGGCTAAACTTGTTTATCTTCCCGTCGATGTTTGGAAGAGGTCCACTTATGAATGTTTTGATTTCCATTTTATCAAGCACGTTGAATAACTCCAAGAAGTTTCTTTTCAAAACTTCAGTCTGTTCCCGCCCTATGTCCACTGCACCCATGTGCACAATCAGCTGTTTAACTCCTTGATATGTGGCCAAAACATTAGAAATGCGTTAAATGTTCATGCTCCAAAATACACTGCCTGTCCAAATAAAATGTCGCCACTACAATATGGTCACACCCACTCCGTCTTAAGCTTTGATCACAGCACACATTCACTGTGGCATAGTTTCAATACGTTTCTGCAATATTTTCAGACTTATTTCCCTCCAGTGTGTCATTATTCCTCACACAGATGTTGTGTTGATGATGGAGAGAGTGACCACTGCACAAAGCCTTCTCCAGCTCGTCCCACTCTCACTGGGGTTCAGATATGTAGTACATTAGGTTCTGCTTCTCCTTAGATCTTTTCTCTGCTCGATGCCAATGATTTGACCCTTCTCAAACACACTGACATCTTTTCCATGACCACGGGATTCCTCTGCTCTGGGACAGGTTTGTCGTGTGTCCCAAGAATCAGGACTAAGCAGAGCCAGGCAGTGATCAGTTTCTCTGCTCTTCATCTGTTGAACACACTTCAACTGTAAGTGCTTCTAAATCTAAAGCTAAAGACATCACAGACTTGAGTAGCTGAGTATTTATTGTTTTGTATTGTTTTTTTAATTGTCTTGCATGATGAACTGCTGTAAGTTACTTTATTTGTCTTTAAGTAAATCACTTTGGGTTGCTTGAACTGTGCTTTATAAATACATTTGTCCTATATTTAATGACTTGGAATCGTAATGTTAGGCCTATATCCCATTTCAGTGTTTATTATTGAGGTTATGATGATGAATATTTACTTTTGCATTAAAAAGGAACAATAAAAGCCATAGTTTGGACTGGTAAATAAATAATAATAGTGGTGATAATTGTTGCAGCAGCAGTAGCAGCAGCAGCAGCAGTAATAGACCTTTTAAAGTTCATTTGAAAAATCCATCTAAATTCCACAATGGAGCAAACGTGAAGTGGAACATAACGTTATTTGAATGGTGAAAGTGGGATTTACCTCACAAAATATGACAAACCCAAGTGTAAAGTCTCAGACACATGTGAGTGACATCAGAGCCTGGATTAAACACATTTATCATGGGATTTTACTGCATTTGCAGGAGATTTAATTGAGATATTATCAGGAATCAGGAATCAGGAATCAGGATATATTTATTGCCATTGTCAGTGAACAAAATTCACAACATAGGAACGTGATTTGATGACTGATGCGACATGAGAGACATGTAAGAGAGCACCAGTCACCCGGGCAGCCGTGCGGCGCCTGCTAGGGAACTTGAACTCTACGAAAATGAAATATACTTTCAGCCATAAGCATTACAATAATACACAATATACAACACATATGAATATAGTACACGTGGTCACGTGATGGTGTTTTTCAGTGGGTGTGGGGGATGGGTCACAAACAAGAGGAGAAATAGATAGTGGGAAGTACAGACGGTGTAGTCAAGGCCGAATTAATGATGTTTGTGTGTGTGGGTCGCTGCGACAGGCTCTCCGGCTTGTTTCTCCAAGGCCGGGAAGAGATAAGGAGAAGGGAGATTTTGGCACATAAACTGGTGAAAAAACTACATATTGTTGATCCAATAATTAGCTAGATCAAATAGTCCAATAATTTCTGGTCCTCTGAGTAGCGATCAGTTTGTTTCATTGAGTTACTCCATCTTTCAGAAAAAAGTTCACTGATTTCGCCCCACTACCAGCTTCTGCAACTCCATAATCCGACCTATGCTGTTCCGCTTCGGTTCTATGAGTCTCACCACACTGTGCTCGAGTCTCTGTTCGAGTCCTTTCATCCTTTCACTCAAATCCAAAAACTTTTTGTTGTTGTTGTCAGGCAGTTGCTGGGTGAATTTTTCTGTCTTACCAATTTTACGATAGACCAAGGCGACTCCAAGCCCAATTAGTAGGAATCCCGCTATCATGAATCCAAATACGAATAGGTCTTCTACATCTTCTATGAGTAGAGGCTCGATGCATAGGACCTGCCAGTTATTCCAATAGTCCCGTATGTACCCCACCGCGTCCATACTCTCGGAACAGGTGGCTTCTCCTGGAGAAGCTTTTCTCTGGGAAAAAAACTTTATCCAATGCACTCAGAGACCAATCAATCAGATTCATAATCGGAGAACAGCAGGCGAGCAGATGTACCGTGAGTCGACGAGACAAGGCAAAGGAGCAGGCGAGCGGGAGCAGAGGGAAAACATGTCTGCACTCGAGGGAAAGCTGAGTCCTTATGACTCAAACTTAGCATTTTTGATGAAAGCAAAATCCTGATTTTTAGGCTTTAATGGACAAATACTTCCAGATATGTTGAGCCCACAATAGTTTTTCATTTCATCTACAGATATATTACAGACTGAACCCCAAATTATACTTTTATTTATCATTAAATTAATTAATTAATTAATTATCTGGAAATTCAAATTTGTTCTGGTTTACTTCACTTTCTGCTCCAGTCACCTCCATTCTGGAAAATTCGAATGCATTTAAAGTGTTTGTAGTGGTAGTATTGTAGAAAAAGATTCAGTTGTAGTCATCTGGACTCTGTTTTAGAAAAAACAAAACGTTTCAACTCTCATCCAAGAGTCATTCTCAATCAGAGAAACAAGTCTGAGAACTCTTGTTTATATCCTACTCTGTGAGAGCCCTGCCCACAGGGCGGGACCTCCTGCTAATGGCCCATTGAAACTGGGATGGGCCTATTGTTCTATTGTTCCCTGCCTCACCTTGAGTGCCTATTTAGCATCCGAATGCCCAGGGCGTCTCCAGGGTTTCAGCAGACCATTATAAACAACGGGAAGGTTGAATCTTAAACCTCCATTCCGATTTAATGAAGGATTCTCTTTTTTAACAAAGATTGCCTCCTTAACTCCTCTTTCAAACCATCTTTTTTCCCTGCTCAGAATCTCCACCTCACTGTCTTCAATAGAGTGGTTTGTGGCTTTAAGATGAAGATGCACAGCGCTCTGGGTCCTGAACTTGCGTGTCTTCTGTGCTGATAAAGCCTCTTGTGAAGTGGCTGTTTAGTCTCCCCTATGTACCGCTCTTTACAACTTTCTTCACTGCATTGGATAGAATACACTACATTGCTCTGTTTTTGTGTCGGCATCTTGTCCTTAGGGTGAACCAGTTTTTGTCTTAACGTGTTGCCTGGTTTGAAATAAACAGGGACTTCGTGTTGTCTAAAAATTTGTTGCAGTTTTTTCTGTCAGTCCTGAGACATAAGGGATAGAGACACCCCTTCTTCTTGGTTCTGTTTTCCTTTTGTCCCTTTTGTCCTGCTTCTTGGTTCTCTTCACTTTGTTCAGAGCCCAAGTCGGGTATCCACAGGCTGAGAGAGCATTCCGGACGTGTGTTTCCTCTTTCCTCTTGCCCTCTGAGCTGGTGGGCACCGCTTGTGCTCTGTGTTGTAGTGTTCTGATCACTCCCAGCTTATGCTGTAGTGGGTGGTTAGAGCCAAAGAGCAGCCAAAGAGCTCCTCTGATAGTGGAACAATCAAGAAAGGCCAAGCGGTTCTCCTTTGCATCTTCTCAGACCCATTGTGTGCAGCACAGATTCCATCACATACAATGTGGCCAAGCATTTAACATTGGTGGGGAACTCGGAACATCATGTGGAAAACACACACACTTTTGTGGACAAAGTGAAACATCTCCAATTGGACCCAGATGACCTGATGGTTTCTTATGATGTTGTGTCCCTCTTCACTTGCATCCCAACCTCTGAGGCAGTAGCAGCGGTTCGGACGAGACTGCAGGAAGACACCACCTTACAGGAAAGGACCAAACTGACACCTGAACACATCTGCAAACTACTAGACATCTGTCTTAACACCACATACTTTCAATTCCGGGGACATTTTTACAGACAGATCCACGGCTGTGCCATGGGCTCGCCCGTCTCTCCCATAGTGGCCAACTTGTACATGGAGCATTTTGAGAAGAAGGCACTGACCTCCTTTTCAGGCATTGCTCCAAGTCTTTGGTACCGTTACGTGGATGACACTTTTGTGACAATTAAGAAACAAGAGCTGGAAGCCTTCTCAGAGCACATCAATGCAGTGGACCCGCACATCAGGTTTACAAGAGAAGATGCAAAGGAGAACCGCTTGGCCTTTCTTGATTGTTCCACTATCAGAGGAGAAGACGGGAAGCTCCAGATAGAAGTATATAGGAAACCCACACACACTGATCAGTACCTGCTCTTTGGCTCTAACCACCCACTACAGCATAAGCTGGGAGTGATCAGAACACTACAACACAGAGCACAAGCGGTGCCCACCAGCTCAGAGGGCAAGAGGAAAGAGGAAACACACGTCCGGAATGCTCTCTCAGCCTGTGGATACCCGACTTGGGCTCTGAACAAAGTGAAGAGAACCAATAAGCAGGACAAAAGGGACAAAAGGGAAACAGAACCAAGAAGAAGGGTGTCTCTATCCCTTATGTCTCAGGACTGTCAGAAAAACTGCAAACGAATTTTTAGACAACACGAAGTCCCTGTTTATTTCAAACCAGGCAACACGTTAAGACAAAAACTGGTTCACCCTAAGGACAAGATGCCGACACAAAAACAGAGCAATGTAGTGTATTCTATCCAATGCAGTGAAGAAAGTTGTAAAGAGCGGTACATAGGGGAGACTAAAACAGCCACTTCACAAGAGGCTTTATCAGCACAGAAGACACGCAAGTTCAGGACCCCAGAGCGCTGTGCATCTTCATCTTAAAGCCACAAACCACTCTATTGAAGACAGTGAGGTGGAGATTCTGAGCAGGGAGAAAAGATGGTTTGAAAGAGGAGTTAAGGAGGCCATCTTTGTTAAAAAAGAGAATCCTTCATTAAATCGGAATGGAGGTTTAAGATTCAACCTTCCCGTTGTTTATAATGGTCTGCTGAAACCCTGGAGACGCCCTGGGCATTCGGATGCTAAATAGGCACTCAAGGTGAGGCAGGGAACAATAGAACAATAGGCCCATCCCAGTTTCAATGGGCCATTAGCAGGAGGTCCCGCCCTGTGGGCAGGGCTCTCACAGAGTAGGATATAAACAAGAGTTCTCAGACTTGTTTCTCTGATTGAGAATGACTCTTGGATGAGAGTTGAAACGTTTTGTTTTTTCTAAAACAGAGTCCAGATGACTACAACTGAATATTTTTCTACAATGGA
Source organism: Chaenogobius annularis (assembly GCA_015082035.1). Lineage (NCBI taxonomy): Eukaryota > Metazoa > Chordata > Actinopteri > Gobiiformes > Gobiidae > Chaenogobius > Chaenogobius annularis. The sequence continues at coordinate 56,525 of BJKM01000563.1, forward strand.
ACACTCCTGGACGAATGAGGGATTACACCGACATGTAGTGGTAGTAGTAGTTGCAGTGGTAGTAGTATTTATAAGCCTTGTACAACAGCGGTCACACTCCTCACCTCCGATGTTGTGCAGTGTTATGATGACTCCTGCCAGGATCTTGCCCGGATGCCCAAATGCTCGTAAGCCCAGCTGCTCGTACGCTCGGATCCCTGTGCACCAGAGAGTCGTCACAGTCGTCATGGTCACGCGCACGCACGCATACACACACACACACAGCAGCGCACGTACCCACCACCCCCGCACTCTTCAGCAGCAGGTGCACAGAGTAACAGGACAGAGCGGCGATGCACGTCAGCAGGAGTCTGAAACACACAGAGCAGCGCTGAAACACTAACTGATTAGATTTAAAGGACACTTATTCTGCATGACTTGTATTGTTACTATCCTTTAAACTTGCTCTTGTACCTTTACTTTGTCATCTTATGTTTTAGAATTTAAAATAATGTATGTATTGAAAGTACACATTGCTTCATATCACTCATGTGTTTCCCATGTCAGGAATGGGGTTAGAGCTCCATCTATTGGCAGCAGAGGGAATTACAAAGGGGAAATAAACAAACCAAGCTCCCCTGCCCCAACATGCTAATGTAAGTACGCAGTTGTAATGAATGTGATTTGAGACAGAAATGATCTGAATGGGTCTGCTGATGATTTATAAACTTAAAATCAGCACAGGAGATCTCTGAGCTCGACCTTTGACGTCACAAAACTGGGTGTTTTGTGAGGCTCTTAGGGAGAAGACCATGTAAACAGGACTTGTGAAAAAAGTGTGAATGAAGCTAAGTACAACTCTAGGTGTGTTTTTAATGAGGGAACAATGTTATAACATGGTTAAAAGCTTAGAAAAGTCAATTTAGCCTAATATGCCTTTAAATGTTTTTTAATTTTGATACACAAACACAACACAAAATAAAATTAAAAAAAAGATCTACTGTAGTTATTGAGTAATCATTATGTGAGGTTTACACAGACTCCAGAACATGCCGTGTGTGTGAGCAGTAACTACCTCAATATGACACGCTAAATGTGTCAAGTTTGTGTTTTTTTATGGGGAAAAAAACATCTGCAGAATGTTTTCAAGTCCTCAAGGCATCACTTTCACTACATCTGGGTTTAATTCAGAAAATATCTCATATTCACATGATTTTCACAGTCAACGATTGGTTGTTTAATCAAAAGAATAATTGATAAATAATTGTCCGTTTCAGCCCCTAACATGTGCTCACCAGGTTCAGGAGCATTAACATGAGAGGAGACTGAAATCTGAACTGGTTTGTCTTAAAGGTCTTAACTGCAGTGTTCTTTTTGTTTAGTTTACATAATACGCTAGGCTAATTTATTCATTTAGTAATTAAGTAAATTATGTTAGCTAAATAACTGTAGTCTTTGCAATTTTCTAATTGTGACTATTCAAATAGTGATTTCATTTGATTGCGATGTATGCTGCAGCCCTAACGGTCACCTCAACCTACTTTTGATACATGGAGAGGAAAAAACAAAAATAAGAGAATTTTATTATGCTACACAGAGAAAGTGAGCCTAGTATTGCTCCACAGGGGTTTGATTTACTCCAGTGCATCTTCACAGAACCAAGCATCAGAATGGCTAAAACTAAAAATCTTTAACATATGCAACTGAGGATTAGGGTAAAACTACACTGACCAGGGCTCAACATAAAACAGGTCAAACCAAGAGAATTTCTGAAAACAATATGATTCAGACAGGAGGCTGCGGTCCATCCGGACACAAGAATAGTTTCTTTCCCTCTGCCGTTGGTCTCATGAACACCTGTCACTTTAACTGCAACTCAATCACTTTCTGCACTACTGATGTGGTAAAGTCAAAATACTATAATAGAGGAGAGTGAGAACTTGAGAGGAAATGAATTGTCAACATGGATGATGTCAACTGAAGGGTAATTTAACTTATTATTGTTTATTCATCTTAAACAATAATTTCTCGCAGTACTAATTGATTTATAGCAATTTATAATCCAAAGGAAAAAAACATGCAAAACAGGCTAAGTCTTTATATATATATCTTGCAGTTTGAGAACTACCGTAAGATGCCACTTGGGGCCGCCACCTAAAGTTGGAGGCAGAGATACAGTCTCTCGGAAGTGCAGATTAAGGTGGAGTGGGGTGAAATAGCAGTCAAAAACAATCGTATCGAAAAGACAGGGTCAAAGAGGGTCAAAGATGCAGCAGAGCTCCGGAGGGTGGATCTTAACGAAAGGGGAAAACCTTAAGAATCATGACTCTATGGGTTGGTACAATTTACGCATGCCAAATGTAAAGAGGCGATAGGACAAAGCATGTTACGAGTGGGAGGTTTAAGTCAATATTCATGAGTCAGGACAAGATATAATGGCGTGTTTTGCTCTGAACCCCGGCTTACTCTGCAGAATATTGTCCGGGTCTTTGTGGCGTACTGTTGTTGCGTGTGGTTCACCAATAAAGACTATTTTGCATTGAAACTTTTCAAGTCTGGAGTTCGGTTATTCTACGAAGAGTACTTTGTTTCTTCACTACAACTGTAAAATTAACTGTAAATTCTTGTATACATAGTAAGCCTATTTTTATTTTATACTATAGTAATTTTAAATCTAATGCATGCCCTTTTGATTTCATATATGTTTCATATATGTTGTTTTATTATTGCTCAGTGTTTTATGTTGCACCTTAATGCCGAAACAAGTTCCTATGTTTGCGAATTCTGTTAATTGACAATGGCAATAAACCTTTTTCTGATTCTTCTGATTTAGCTGAAAAACAATGAATAACTAAAAAAAAATCATAAAAGACTAAGACACCATCGGCCAATCAGCCACATTTTTGTGTTTGTCGACATATGGTTTTATTGTGATTAGAAGGATTTATTTTCACAACGTGAGAGTGTGGCTGGCAAGGCCCGACAGAACTATCGGCAGCAGCAGTAAAAGTAGTAGTAGTAGTAGTAGTAGTAGTAGTAGTAGTAGTAGTAGTAGTAGTACTAGTAGTAGTAGTAGTAGTAGTGTTTGTAGTACTCACAGGAAGAGGATGATGCCGGTGTTGGACATGGCATAGGACAGGCCCAGGATGCCACTGCCCATGATGGCATTACTCAGGTTAAACACAGACATGCCGAAGGACGTCTTCCCCTCAAACTGCAACACAAAACACTCCTGAGACCCTGAGCCGTAGCAGTGTTGTGCGGTCAGGGCAATCAAACCAATCAGTGACAGACCAATAGAATCTAAAATGACCTTGTATCACAACTATATATAAATTGTTCTAAAATATATCCAAATAAGCCCGTTTTCCCCTCACTTCTGCTGCTGAAGCTTGGCTGAACTCACAGTATCTTTTAGTGGCCTCTACAGGCCGCTGAGCATTACTGCGTGGGAAGCATGATTCTTACTTTCCCTCAGTCTGTGGCCGTGTTCAGAGGCCCGTTCATGCTCCGCTCTCCAACATGAGCTTTTAGAACCAGAGCGGACAGCAGCTTCTTTTAGAGGTCTGCACATGTGCTCTGAGGACCACAGCCTCAAACCCTTGGATCCACATGAGTAAACCTGTGTGGGAATCTTGTGCCTAACTGAGCATGTGCAGAGGAGCGAAGTGAAGTGAAGCAACAGCAGCGTCAAGTTTCAACAAACAACTTAAGAATGATCTTTTAGAGACGTCTTTGTGTGTACCTACGGCTCTGTTCACGTTTCTAATGATTAAAACGTTAGTTAGAAATACAGGCAGTATTTTAAGAACATAAAGCGCTAATGTGTGTAATGAATTGGTCGATGAAGTCATCTTATTTTATCCAATCAACATCAACCACAGGCCTTTGACCTGTGCGGCCCGCTGGTTATTATTAGTAGTTTATTTAAAAGGGACAGAACCGAGAGCATTGTCACATATAAAATAGTAACCGATGCCATGTCCATAGGCCATCTAGCCAAAGGCTGATTTGCAGACCTGGTCCCTGAAGTTGAGTGGTTAAGGCACAGCACACGTATGCCAGGCTCCATGTGCAGCCGGCCGCAGTGTCGTGAGTTTGAATCCGGACTCTGACAATTTACTGCATGTCTTCCCTTGTCTCTCGTCCCCCATTTCACACTTTTCCTCCTGTCTAAGCCTACGGGCCAGAAAATCTTTACAACAAAAAAAGAAAGGCCTTTGACCTTCTCTTGGGAGGCCGGGGTTAAAAGCCCCACTTTGCATGTTTAAATATTGAATATTGAATACTGAATACTGAATACTGAATAATATTGAAATACTAAATATTGAACACCACAAGTCTGCTTGCCCACCCAGAAAAGTCACTGCACTCTACTGAGCCGTAGTATAGCTCACCGTTACAGATTTTCTTTAGCATTGCTTTAAACCATGTTGTAATGTTTGAGTTTTTGTGCATCGAGACAAAAGAATAGAGCCTGAGAATAGAGAGAGTTTGCTAAAGTAAAAGTGCAGTTGTGTAACTCGGGGTGAGCTGTGGACATTCTCACGTCTGTAAACTGAGGTCTCTTGGAGGAGTCAGGCTTGTGAGGCAGGAACGTCTCCTCCTCTGGCAGCATTCTGCAATCAAATATACATCTTTTCATTATTAACGCCGAAGTAAAAATAAATCAAACGTATTCATGGTTTTCTGCCTGCTTCCTGTTACATGCAACATCTTGAAGCCTTTTGTCTTTACAAAAAGATTCAAAAACATATAACCACACTCGTGACAATAAGTGTGCTCTATTTGATTCTGTCCAGAGTTTGCTGTATCAACATACACTGCTTCAACAGATGGGTCGAGGAGCTGAATGCCGTTTGCAAACTTCTGCAGTTCCATCTTCATTCACAATTATCAGCTGGTTCAGAAAAAAATCTGAAAATACAAAGGCTGAAATCTGCAAAAGAAAAAAAGAAACAAAGAAGTTACAATAAACAGACATGTAATAAACAGCAGACTTGTATTATTGGACTTATCAGGTTTATTTTGATGTCCTCATTGTGAAACTCGTCCTCTGCATTTGACTGCACTAATACTGGAAATGACTGCAATATCAATATTATTTTGATATTTGAATATACTTTTGATGCAATCATTTCAGTTATATTTAAATTAAACATTACTTTAGTAATCGACAGTCAAACTATTATTTATATTGAACATTGAGACTGTTTAAATACATTTGAACCAAATATAGGTTGAAATAGGGTGACTGAAGGCTTTGAGGTAAAGAATATTTACAAATAATGTGTATTATTGATAACAATTAGAAATGGATTACTTACTTTTTTGAAATACTGATTCAATAATTACACTGTATTTGTTATAAAAGTATTTTTCTTTGTGTTTTAGAGTCTTTATAGTCCTGATAACAATTACAACAGACCGAGACAAAGGATGGAATAATATTTAGATTGCAGTAGAATACTTTTGCAAACATTACTATACGAAGAGTAAACTGCAAACCTCTGATGACGTTTTAAAATGGCACTTATCTGTTTTTGCAAAAGAACTCCATAACTAAAGATTAAATCAAGGCCAACTTAATGTTTTAGAAATATAATAAATACAATGTGCCTCCCATGTGGCTTCATTAAAAACAGTGCATTCCTGTCAAATGGAGAACTTTGTTGTTACGGCGATATATTTAGTTTGTTTGCGATATCGATACTTTGGCGATTTATTGTGCAGCTCTAGTCGGGAGAACGTAGCTAGACATTTCGTGCCTCAGTCCCTTTTGGAGCAAGGCCTCTGGCTCCCTGAAGATGCACAAAAGCTCAACCGACGAGTTCGGTTTGACTGTAAATGTTCTGACAGAATCGGACCGGTTGCGGTAATTGGAGAACAAACACACGCACGTCGATCACCTGCACGTGTGTCCTCCAGAGTCAGGGCAAACACAGGCTGAACCGGGACAGGGCCAGACTCTATAGGGACTAGATAAGAACTACCGTATGTAGGAACAGTGTCTACGTGTTACGACGCGTGCACATTTTCACATGTGCATTCAGAGCCGCCAGTCTCGTCCTGAACTTTCACCCAACAAGAACCTGCATGTGAAGCCTCTGGTTAACAGGCAAAAAGTGAGAGAAACAACCAAAAACAGATCAAATTGCCATTTCTATGCTGGAGATGTTGTGTATATAGTCCTAAAAACTAGTCAATAAAAGATGCAAAAAGTGTTAAAAATAAAACAAACTTGCAGTGTAATCTTTCACACAAGCGTAGGCAAGGCAAGTTTATTTGTAAAAAATGCATTCAAATCACAAAGACATGACAGAAATCACAAGACCTTAATTTAAAGAAATTTAAAAGTGCCATTTTCAGGCTATTCATCAAATAATTTAAGACATAAAAGAGAAGAGTCTCCTGCATAAAAGAGAAGAGCCTGCCAGCAGGCACCAGCAGGAGGCCGGTCCATGTTTAGTCCTGACTCTGGCACCAGCAGGAGGCCGGTCCGTGTTTAGTCCTGACTCTGGCACCAGCAGGAGGCCGGTCCGTGTGGCACCAGCAGGAGGCCGGTCATGTTTAGTCCTGACTCTGGCACCAGTACGAGGCCGGTCCCTGAGCTCCTCAGAGTCCGAGATGGTTCATATGGCACTAACATGTCCGAGATGTACTTTAGTGCAAGGCCGTGGAGAGACTTGTATACAAGCAGAGCTGCTTTGAAGTGATATTTCATTTGAAAGTTGATTCATGTTTTTTGTGATACTGGAAGCTCAATTAACATTTGCTTTCTGCTGAATTGTGTCATATGATCCTCGTTAGCACTTTTGAATGTTCTACTACTATAACCTCAAGAACATTACATTGTGTTGTAATGCAGATGTAAAATGAATGTTCCAGATCTTATTAAAGGAGATATATTACGCTTTTTTCAGGTTCTTTGTATTGAACTGGAACATAAAGAAGATCATCATTTTACATTCTATTCACTGTAAACTGCTCACTGTTATTGTTTTCTTCCAGGATTTTTGGCTCGTGCACATACCCTGTTGGCAGAATGTGAGTGCAGCAGGCAAGAGCGCTGTTTTGGATTTTATTTGCCGTTTTATGGCCGACATTTCTGTTGAATTTGTTTTATATATTAGAGCATGTCACCTACACTTTATCTCTGGAACTGTGTCAAAAACAGATTGAAGAAAAAGTGAGCAGATAAAGGGGCCACTTATGACTCCAATGTGAAACACAGCTCCACATGATCTATCGCCAGAGCCACGGCAATTATTATTGTAAACAAATCTACAACAGTCTTTAACATGTGACCGTGGAACTGTGAGGACATGATCTGTCTGAAAGACTTGAGCATAACCTGCTCGTTTTATATGTAGTGGAGCAGAGACTGGTGAAAAAAGGAATTTTCTGAGCACTGGCGCCTCAGTTGCAGGACAATACAGCATTACTCAATCATCCAGGAATCAATCAAAATACAACTTTGAGTAACTAATGCTGAGTAACCACTGTTGTTAAACAAGGTTAAAAGCTCAATATATTGTTGATTTTGCAGAATATGTCCCCTTTAAATATACTTAAACAAGTTAATTGTTAGAGAAATTAAGTAATTTGTCCAGAGTCAACTAACTCTTGTGATCATTAGCCCCTACAGTGCTGGGATTTTAGGAACTATTAACTGTTTGTTCAGAGTATGACATAAAGTATAATCCCACAAAGAGTAACATGATGATTGTAAGGAGAAAAGAAGATAACAAATTCAACTATCCTGATTTTCAACGGTGTGAAAAGCCTCTTGTAGGGCTCGATGATTCATTTAATTTAAATATTTAATTTAAATAATTAATTTAATTGCCCACAAGTCGCACACGAACGTCTTGTGGCGCTTTTTTTCACACAGGAGCTTGTTCCGCGCGGACCTGCAGCATGTAAAACACTCTGCTAAAGCACTACTGGCTGCGTCCGAGAGTCCACACTCGACCCTTGACCCCTCATTCACTACATCATCGTGCACTATTTAGCAGACGTTATAGTGCACTCAATCACAGAGCGATTCGGGCACTCAGCTCACTACTTTCCCCTCGCTGCCAGTCACGTGACTATGGTGTCCGGGGGGTTGGGGGGGAAGTCTGCAAAACTAAAAATAGATTTCTGTAATAAATATTGGTAAAATCCGCCTTCCACACATATACCTAAGGACAAATAATCCCCATATAAATCAAGGATCTCACATTCAACGACAAACTGGATTGATTATTCAACTTTTTGCCTGTGACGTGATCTCAAGATAAGGTAAGCGGCTAACGCTAGCAACTTCGCAGCGTAACAGTTTATTTAAGAGTGTTTTGTTCATATTCTCGCGTCAACAGTGCGTTTAAACCGCTCTTCTGCTTCATTCAGTCGTGCTGTGTCCAGTTAAAGACCAGTCTCTGTTTTTTCTGACTCGTAATGCATTGTGGTCTATATTGACAAGCCAAGTGACCATCGCTGGACACTACTTTTCAAGGTGCATTGTGGGAAATTTTGAGTGCACTAGTTTTTCACCTGCTGGACATTCGGACAGCACTAAAAATGGCGTGAGCCCTTATTAGTGCCCTATGTAGAGAATAGTGTGGACATAACAGAGGAGAGAGGGCGTATTTTAAACTCAAAGAGTGTGACTGGGAAACGTAGTTTAGCTGTGTGAACGCGCACCGAGGACCGCGATGACGGAGCGACGACACGGAGGCTAAGGTGAACTGCACACGGAGCTAATGCTGCAAAATGACTGCAGAGTTACAGCACGAAACTCCAGCATCACTGGTCTCCCTAAGCAAAGTTTTACCAACAAGTTTCTTGTTTTAGGTTATGTTCTTGTGTTACTTTTAATGGCAGTTGGTAGCCGAAAGGTGCATTTACCGCCACTTACTGTAGTTGTACGTCTTCAAAGTATGTGTTTTACGCTAAACAGTTTTTTAAAAAAGAGAGAGAGAAGAGCAAAAGCTATTTTAGGTTAGGTGAAATGAACGCCAATGAATTCATAGATACTGTAACTGTTTACAGACAAGTGAATTAGTCTTTTATATATATTCTTTATATACAAACCAAACAGCTGTTTTGGGGACTTGAAAGTAAGAATAAAATGTGTTATTTTAAGCGGAAACTCCTTATTTGTTATTTATTTATTACTACAAACTCTAACGTTTATTGAAAACAATTTAAAAAAAATAAAATAATATGCTTTTTTAAAAAGTGTTTACAGAATGTCAATTTTTTTTTTTTACAGATTACTCGATTAATTGAAGAAAATAATCAATAGATTAATCGATTACTAAAACTATCAAATAGCTGCAGCCCTCTTGTTCTCACCAACGAGGTCAAATACCAGGGACATTTTGTAACAGATGATTGGCAGGATGACAGAGACATCAAGAGGCAGTATTGTCAACTGTATGCCCAGGCAAATGTCTAGTATGTGTTGCCCTGTAGTAAAGTGCTCTTTGTCCAGAGCCTGCTGTACTCCACTGTACACGGCTCCTCTGTGGTGGAACTGTGGACGTGGGACCTTCTGCAGGCTCATAATGTGGCTCATAATGTGGCTCATAATGTGGCTCATAATGACGCCTTTAGGCTTCTGCTGCGCGTGCCCAGGTGGCATAGTGCCAGTCAGCTGTTTGTGGACGCTCACATTCTCACCTGAGGCACTTCTAGGACATTTGACATATAAATTCATGCAGCGCCGGGAGGTGTCTGAAAATGCCATTATATTGACACTGACCAACCCTCAAATGAGCTCGTGCAGATACCCTTCTGCTGTGAGAAAGCACTGGGCAGACTCTACAATCATCAATCACATTTTATGGACTAAATTGACTGCTTAGTTTGTTTGTTTCTTTTTTGTCTTTGTCTTTGTCTTCTTTTAATTATGAACCACCTTGTGTCTGAAATAATAATAATTAAAAAAAAGAAAAATCAACAGTTATATCATAGACACTTAAACAGATTTTTGAGTTATTTGGCAATCCAAAGTGAGTAGCTCAGTTTGCTTTCTGATTCGATTGATCGGGAAGAGAACCAGGCACAAAATGTACAGAATGCAAATCCCTTTAAATCCCGTAAATGCTTCTATAACATTACACTAACATATATTTGATTTGATTTGTTATTTGTTTGTGGTACGATAATATTTGACCTGCAGAAAGTCTAATATGTAACGTTTATGACTAATTACAAACACCAAATAAATGCTAAAATATTTTATTCTGTGATTGACTTACTGCAGCTCATGTTTTTAATGCTATGATACATTTAGATTTCATGTTTCAATGGCATAAAGTAGTTTCAGTATTCTCATTTATTGAGATATGTCTGTAGCGATATATCACACTTCAAAATGTTATCATAAGCCAGTCCAAGGATACATATTTTCATTGTCATTTTAGTTCCAAATATCAGTTTTAGCGATGTAACAATATGCAAAATCTGGTGATATCGTCTTGCCAAACCTCTCCCAATAATAATGTAGGCCGTCACACTACGTATATTGAATTATAAAATCTTTTGTTCAAATACATTGTTTTATTGCAGCCACAGCTAAAAACAGAGAAGAGAACTACATAGACCATGATCCTTTGCTCCATTTTAGTGCAGACAACATGAAAACATGTTTTTGAAGTAATTATTACTTTGTTCGAGTCATAAAACCGCTTCTCTCGGCACAGGTCATGTTTAGGAGTCTGTATACAATCCTGATAACGATTATTCGATATACCAAATCAGTTGACAATTATCTGAATAATTGATTAGTTGTGATTAATGGTTTCACGTGTTGCAGCCTTAAACCACACCAGGTCTTACTGAGCTTCAAGTGCCTATGACAGATTCTCATGTTTTTCTAATTATGACATAGTTTGGTGGTATAGCACCTCTGGTAAATATTCATCATAGTTTTACATCGGTCAAGTTGCAGTTTGTGAAAAAAAATGTTTTTAATGAAAGTTGAAAATGCAGACAATTTACACACAACTCACACAATTTTCTGACAGTTTAGACAATCATTTAACAACATAAAAGTGTTATTAGGAATCATCATTTGTAAAATGATGATTGTTGTGTAATTTACATTCATTTTGGCCTTTGTTTATACTATGGTTGCTAGGTAACAGGTGTGGGATTACCTCTGCCTATGTCACATCTGCCGCTCATGTCCAACCAGGAAGTAACATTATAAACTTCAACTAAATTGTCAAACTGGAGAAAAAATAGGCACATTTTGTAGAATCTTAAACATTATCATGTTCACTACATTTTAGTGACACGTGTAGTCTAACCTGTCATTTGTACTTTAAAGTTTAAATAAATCACATCAAAATAAGAAACTTTTTCACATGGCTTATGGAGTTAGCCTCTGTTAGCCGCCTCTGTTAGCCTCCTCTGTTAGCTTGTTAGCCATGTGTGCTTGTGTTGACAGGAGCGTGGGCAGCTGGTGGGCTCTCACACTCACACACACACACTCATCCATGTTCACACAGATAGTCCAACATGGCCCCGACACATGGCCCTGCTCACTGTCACATGGGGCCTGTTGGTAAACTCCAGACAAGGCAAAGACACGCCGTGACCGCCTGTATGTTGACGTGGGGAAAACAAACCGTCCTTTAAATCAATAATATGCATCCATACTTGTGTAGTAACTGTAGTGTTTTTCTTTGAGTTTAGAAGCCCAGGGGCACACGTGGTTCTAAGTTCTGCTGCAGGTGATTCCTCCCATCAGAACGATCCAATCACCTCCAAGAGCTCACTACAGCCCATGTGACCACAGGACAGCTGTCTGCACAATGTTTGCCTTGACTGCAGAAGCACACTATCCAGGAATATGCAGACACATGATAACGCATTTTCAAGTGTTTGGATGTTTCAGAATAAAAGTTATACACGATAAATATATAGCCTGAAAAATAGTCTTATCTTTCATGTATTAAACAATAACTCAGTATTGTTGTCGTGACAGGCCTCGGTACCAGGCTACAAGATGCAGTGTAATTAGGACAGCAACGATTCATCAAAATAATTGTGACGAGTCCTGACTGTTAAAATAATTGTTCTTTTTTAGATTCGTGATCATTATCTGGACGATACAGACTTAAAACACACACAAAAAGACCTTTTATAACAAAGACAGTGGCATTATTTCAGATTTTCATCAATAATACACTTTATTCATAAGTATTCTTTACCTAAAAGCCTTCAGTCACCAGTCGACTAATCGAAAAAAGAATCACTAACTAGTCGATTACTAAACTCATCATTAGTTGCAGTCTCACTACAATATTGACTAACACAATTATCAACATCTTAACAAAATATATCAAAATGACACCAAGAGCCAACATCTGACAGAAACACAAGTTTTTTAAGATGAAAATGTTAAAAAAGTATTAATTTTATTCCCAATTTTCCTATTACAGGTCTAAATGAGCCTGTTTTGTCGTGGTTAAGTTTTTATTTTGACAGAGTTTGACTAATACATGAGGAATGCAACTAACTTCTATAGAACATTGAGACTTTTAAGTGCATTTTAACCAAATAACGGTTGAAATAGGGTGACTGAAGGCTTCTAGATAGAGGATATTTATGAATAAATTGTATTATTGAAGAAAATCAGAAATAATAATTTTTGGACATTTTGAATGAATACTGCCTCTGTTTTTGTTATAAAAGGTCTTTTCGTATGTGTTGTAGAGTTTATATAGTCCTGATAATCGCTATAATGATCAAAATACAGCTACAATTATTTTTGATTTATTTATAAATCATTTAAGTATCGATATGGCAATATTAGCTTACGTAACAATTGATAAGTAAATATCTACACTATCTATGACAGAAGTGTACTGTTACAATTAAAAAGACATTTTTATTTGCGACTTTTCCTTTTCAGTCTAAAATAACCTTGATGTCAAATTTTATATAATATATATATATGTATATATATTTATATATAATATATATACATTTTTTATCACAATCTCGTTCTCGGAGTGCTTCAAAATCCTATTACAATAATTCACAATACTGTGCCACAAATAAATTAACAACACCAACAACACTTCTCTTTACTCTGTATCAATCCAATAGTGTACAAATATGTTCTTGTATTAGTTTTTGGAGTTTACAATGTGGACTTTGAACTGATTACTACATTTAAAACCCTTTAAAATATGCAAATCTAGCATTACTGTACAAAACTATATTTTTTCGAATTGTTCAGCCCTAATACACATACAACTTTACATATGTGAAATATACACAGTAGATTGGCAGTACATTTGCAGATAATCTATTTGCTCTTCCATGCCTCTTCCCACTGCCTCACAAGTCAATGTCTCGGCGTACATTGAAAACATAGTGTGCAGCACAGGCCCTGCCCTCATTTGGTGGAATGTGTAGGTTTTCCGCTTATGTAAGAACTGCACTTCACTGTATTTTCAGTTTTGCATCCTTCACTCATACCAAACCTCACCAAAACTCAAAACTACACACAACGAAAGACACACACATCCCGTTTCCTTTCAAATAAAACGTTTGAGAAAGTGAATAAAGGAGTTCTGCGCTCTCTACGTTGTCTGACCATAGAGCAATTTTCCTCAAGAAAAGTCAGTTTGACAAAGCATTACAGTTGGTTACAGAGGTGGAAGAACTTACCTCCAGGAGAGGAACAGCAGAGGACAGAGGTGTGAAGTCCAGCCGCAGGAGGTGAGACAGAGCTAGGTGCAACACGTGGAGCTTTTCTTCTGTGTGTGTGGAGTTCAAGCAGGAGAAGGGTCTGAGGAAGGGGGAGCAGAGCAGGTCCCACTGACGGCTTCAAATTTCTCTGATGTCACCACACAAGCACTCCTCTTCCTTTCCCAAACAGAGCTGTGCTTCCGCCACAGTCTAACTGCTCCACTGGGGCACTCGGGGCGCCCCTGGTCTACCCCCGGTCTACAACTGCACTGGAGGTGCAAGGTCTGCAAGAGTCATCAGTTACATAAGCCCAACTGGAAACAGCTCGTGGAAAAGTCAACACTCAAAACTAAACATGAATAACAAAGGTTTATCAGTTTATCTTGTCACATAAAAAGCAAACTTGACACAGCTTTGGTTTGGGGCGTCTGTAATCAGAGCAATATCTGGTGTTCTGGTGGGTGAACTCACAGCAAGGCCGTCCTGAACTCTGTGTTTGTGAGCAGTTTGCATGTTCTTCCTGCACAAGTTCGTTCCCCGTTACAACACAGATCCCCACAGTAATGTAAATGAGAGCACAAACTATTTTTTTACTCATTTTACTAGAACTTTATTTCATCATTTTACAAGAAAACAAACTGAAAATTGTCACCATAAAACAGAACAGCTAAGAACATCCATGGCCTCCACTCACACAGTGCAGGATTCATTATTGTTGAAAGTCAGCTGCTCCAGAAGTCGCTTTGAGCGTTTAAAAGGAAACGTGAACACAAGTCTAAGAAAGACTGAGGTATGCATCTATGATGCCAACACTGAACACAACTAAAGGAATGTAACAGTGGAGTACAAAGTCAAAAATTACAAAATTCATTTGCATGTTTGGCAGCTGCACAAAACCCAACTGCCACATCCACCAACACCTAAACTACAGGAGCCGTTCAAAGGCACAGGTGAGTGTTGGTCGACACGCCTCAGAGGCGGCTGGAGGGAGCACCCGTAAAACCTCCGTCTCTCCAATACTGCACCCAAAACAAGAACAAAAACAAAGCTTTGAAAAGAGCATGAGCGGGCTTGAGGAAGCACTACTGTGGAGTGTGAGAGTGTAAACCGTGGCACCAGGACAGTGACAGGTGTAGACAGTTCAGTCTGAAATGAAGCCGGGGGCTGTGTGGTCCTGTGTGGCCCCAGCTCTTCGGGGGGCTTCGGGGCTCCAGGGCTCCGGCTCACACTGTTCGAGGGTTGTACTCTGGCAGCTTCTTCAGTTTTTCCTGCTCCTGCTCAGTATCTTGTCTGGCTATAACCAGAGAGTGGGCGTATCCCATGGTCACCTGCAAACACACACAGCAGACAGCAGCTTTGTTCATAATGTTCGGTGTGTCTTTTTGAAATGGGCCTCAGACAGTGTGACATCAGTTCGGAGCCTAGTGAAGGTGTGGAGGAATGACCTCTCTCCAAAAGGTGCTCCTAAAGGTGTCACGGGGAGTTCGTTTGAGGGCGCACGCTTCACCCACTGCCCCACTATTGCCTCAAATCAGTCAAATGACACTACACTGCACAATAGCCTTTGTCATCTACAGAGACACAGTGAACTGCAGGGGCCCACACACCATGTAGGCCCTGGGGCTTACCTGCTCTGCGTAGATGCCGTCCAGGGTCTTGACCTCCTGAGCACTGGTGGATGACTTGGCTTTGTTGTCTCCATATCCCTGAGGGCAAACACACAGTCAACTGCTTTGTCACACAGGCTCTTTTCACATGACCACTGTCTGTCTGAACCCAATCTGAACAGTTCATTACAGAAAGTAGTTAGAAATGGTTAATTACTACCATCCTGTTACTAGTTTGCATCGTGAAAACGATCTGGTACTGCAGTTGAAAATCCTCCCTGGACTAGAAAGAGCAATGTAATAAAAACTCAACAAGAGTTGAGTTAGTCAGACGTGTTGGCCACAGCAGCAGAAGTGAGCTGGCACTGAGCGGGGCCCACACTTATTCAGCGTTTAGAGCCAGCAGAGCTACTCATATTATTGAAGTATATAACATAGTTTTCATTTGAATAACAATAAACATTTTATAAATCTGCTATATGAAATTAGGTGATCAAATGTGCTAGTTAATACAGTTTAATACAATGGATTATTATGAATTTAAGATAGCCAAAACTAGTTAAACCTCGTCTAACATTACACTAGAGAAGCTCCATGGTAACGCTGAGGGGAGGGGCTTTGAGACAAGTCTGTTGGTGGACTAGCGCAGTGTCAACATAAACACAAATGCAAGAGGGCCACTCCTTTGGCCGGTGACCAGTTCCACTTGTAGTGAGATTTAGACATTTAGAAGAGTCAGAACAGATAGATGAGAGAGAAAATAGGAATGAGACCAAATGTGTCTCATTTGGTTAAAGTTAAGATACATTTTATTGTCCCCATATGGTTATTTATTATTTGACAGTCATCTGCATTTGATCTGTTCTTCATTGCCGTGGGGACACGTCTCCAGATCAGGACCTTAGCTGGGGGATTTGACCTGTGGGGCATGTGTTGGGTTGGTGGGTGAAACTGGGGCCTGGACAGAGAGAGAAGCATGCAAACTCCACACAGAAAGGCCTGTAGTCACTATGCCACCGCGCTGATTAACAAAAACAACAGCTACACGCCTTTGTCCTCAAGATATGAAACTAATCATAAAAACGCTCATTCTGGCAATGGCTGTGGACAGTGCCTCTTCATGAGAAAGAGGAGCGTTCAAAGCCAAAGCTCAGGGCGCTCTCATCAAATACAGTTTAGTGGAAGTTTGGAAAAGGGCCTAAGTCAGAAGTATGTCAGAACAATGTGTGTGTGCAGGGTCTTACCAGCTCTCCAAAGGTGGGCGAGGGCCCCCAGCTGATTGTACTCTCATCTGCTGCTATAATGATGCTGCTTTTCCTGTTCACAACAAAAGCAGGACACTATTAAACACAACCAAAACTCCTCACTAAGTAAATGAGGTTACTCTGGAGGCGAGACATAGAATTTGGCTCTGTCTTTTTATATTTTATAGTCCCATATTTTGAATAGATGTCGCTAGGTTACACACCCACCAGATGTGCAGAGTTTGCATTTGTTAAAACAGGGTCAACAACCGATGCAGTAAAAAATAATATTGACTTTTCAAATACACATACTGGCTCAGAATCTCTAAACCACGCCCACTGGACTAAGAGATGGTTCACTGCGCTCACAGGTGGTGCAGTGGTTAAGGGCTTGCACATGTGTGGTTGTTACCACTGCTGCATTGTGGGTTTGATACCTGGCCTTGACCATTTGCAGAATGTCTCTACACTCACTCGACAACGGTCTTGTCTAGTAAAGCCTTTGAGCCAGAAACAGGCGGCTCACTGACAACTCACCCGCAGCCCAGACTGCGAATCTTCCAGCCGCACAGGTCCTGCACTATTTTGGGGTACATGGTGCACTCTCTGCTGGTGTTGGTCACTCCCCAAAAGAACAGGCCTCCTGTAAAGCATCAGACTCTTCAGATGTGCCACGTACAATCAGAGAAACACCAGAGCGTGGCCAACTCTTACCCATCTCGTTGACGGCAAAAGAACACTGGTAGCCAGTGCAGATGAGAGAGGCCCCGCGGCCCGGGAAGTCGAACAGCTTCACCAAGCGAGGAACCATTTCATCTTTCTGCTCCGTGTGTCCAAGGCGACCGTAGCCACCAAAGCCCCAGCTGAACACGCGCTTCTGAGAGTCCAAGACCAGCTGCACACACAGGGAGGTTGTTTTGAATCATCTTTACTGCAGCACTTTTAGCAGACAGAAAAAGCACTCACTGTGTGGTTAGATCCACACGCCACATCTCGAACCACCACGTTTGGAACCGGCATAATCTGGCCATCTTTGGACTTCTCTATGAAGAGGGCCACTCGGCGCGGGATGAGCTCACAGTCAAACTCGATTCTGTTGGACCTAGCTATGTACTTTCCATCACTGTTGTGACCTGAGATTTAAGTACACAAAACAATGATTAACTTAAGTTCATGTAACATACAGAACATCTGCTTGCTGTAGATCAAAGTACAAAGGTTTGTTCATAAACGTTTCGATCCGTTTGGTCTGTAGGGGATGCAGCATACATACCCAGTTGACCATAATCTGGACAGCCAAAGGAGTAGAGGTTCCCTTTGCAGTCCACCACCATGCTGAACTCAGCCCCACATGCCACCTTCACCAGAGGCTGCCCGTTGTAGGAGATCTGCAAGAGACACACCATGGAGGAGTTTGTTTCTAGAAACACAGACACGTGAAGTTCAAAAGCTTCTGACAACGACAGTGCTGTGCATTTCAAATGCTCAAGATCCAGTCATCTCTAATAGTCAACCATCAGCTTGGTCAATCCTCTAGGACTGTAGTCGACTGAAGTCATCCAAAGACCTGCCCTGTCGACTGATTGGTCGACTAAAAGGGGGTGCGGGAAAATCGATCAAAAGTATCTCCATGTATCTGACGCCAAACTGCACTCAAAAGACTACAACTGCGCAGGAGGTCACGCAAAAACAACTGTGTATACAGAAAAGTACTAGTAAAGAGTATTCATACGTTAGATATATACAGTACTCATGGGTTTCAGCTTCCTGTTAATCACTATGGCAACGGTCCTACATTCTCATCATTCACTTCTAAACGTATAATCTATCATTCACTATTATTATGGTGTTGTCCCATACAAATCCATAATCCAAATAAAATAATGAATCGACTAAAACCCATCGACCGATTAATCGACTAAAGGATTACAGCCCTCCAATCCTCATCAGTAACACATGGGGTTTGGAGCAGTTCAGACATCTTTGTGTTAAATGACAATTAAAAGTTATAAAGTACATTTGAATTGTAAATTGTCCTCGATGAATATTGTATTTTTTCATGTTGTGAAATTGGCCAGCCTCGCCGTGAACTCTCCAGAAACTGGAGTTACACATCATTACGATTAGGATTATTATATACACGTAATATACATGGGTTTCAGAATGATAAAAAACTAGGAGAATCACTATAGTGGTTAACAATTACAACTAAAAATATATTTTGCGTGGGGAAACCCTCAAAATGTTACATATAACGGAGGCTGAATATATCCTTCTTATTAAACCAGTGAACCAAGTGCACCAACACTCACGGTTGCAGGGCTCAGCACAGCATCTGTCTGGCTGCCTTGACCCAACTGCCCAAGTTTGTTCTCTCCGAAAGAGTAGGCAGTGCCGTCCTCTGTGGAGAAGAAGTGTTAACCAACAGAACAAGGCCATTGTGCATGTTTTCATGGTTACAGACCTGTCAGGGCCAAAGTGTGGTTCCGTCCACAGGCTGCAGCTACAACCACCTGATCAGACAGAGCCTCGATGAGCTTTGGAGCGTCCAGACGTTTAGTGTCACCATGACCGAGCTGGCCCTTGTCATTTCGGCCTAACACAACAAAGCCTTTAGAGACAGCCTCGCTTAAAGGGCTTCTGCAAACATGAGAGCAGTGACATGGACTCACCCCAGCTCCACAGCTTGCCCTCAGTGGTGATGAGGAGGCTGAAGGCTGCACAGGGGCCCGACACCACACAGCTCACCTGGATGTCATTCAGACAACCGTAGCGATGAGGGCCCCACAGGTTCTGGCCTAAGTTTCGGAAAGCCGCTAAAGCACACAAAATAATCTTAAGTAAACATCATTCATAGCTTTGTCAAAATGACTATGTTAAAACTATATGCTCTGTTATTGTAAAAGACATATTCTGCATTTTGTTGTATTTTTATAGGAATAGAGTTAGAGCTCCATCTACTGGAAGCAGAGGCAATAACAAAGGGGAGCTAAACCGCTCATGCAGGTACGCAGTTAGAATGAACGTGATTTGAGACAGAAATGCTCAGAACAAGTCTAGTGATGATTTATGGACTTAAAACCGACCTCCGGCGCTCTACCCATGATGTCACAGATCTGTAAATGGAAATTGTGTGTTTGAGTGTTTTCTGAGGCTCAGTGGGGAGAGGAATTGCTAAACAAGCTTCATCAACTCCAGGTATGTTTTTGATGACAGAACAATGTTAAAACATGGTTAAAGGCTCTAAAATGTTGATTTTGCATAATGTGTGTCCTGTGCTAAGAGCGTTGGTAATGACAATCCTTCTGAACATTGTATAATTAAATTGGTACTAAACATACCTTGTTGTTTGGGTACCTCTTTCCTTCCAATCAAATCCCAGTTGGTTGCTCCAAAGATTAGCAACTGTCCTTTTGCCTTTGGGCACTCAAGTTTCTGTTGAAAGGGCACACAAGAGAGAAACATGTGAATATTCATGGGAAGTTCTGAAATTTTGGTTTTGCTATTGTACTTCTTTGGACTTTTTGCACGTATGACCACAAAAGTAAAGTTTTGAACGTTCAATCCCGAGCCGTATAGGCCTGCTGTGTCCCCGAGCAGAGAGACCTCACAGCATAAGACAGTTGCCCAGGAACCATGGGACAGATTCAAACTTCTTACAATTTCAACATCCATCATTTCATTCCCCATATGATAAATGAGAAGTATCAAGCTTCTGGGAAGGCAAGATATAAAATGAAATCTGTAACCCACTTATTTTCAGTCAAATCAACCATTCTGGGGAGGTTCAGTTTGTACTTAATAAAATAGCATAATAATAATAATAATAATAATAATAATAGGACTTTTATGGGCATTAAATATAGAATATGTTAAAAAAAATAAAAATAAACAAACTCCAATAGCAGCTTTACTTTTGTAATATTTAGTCCCACAAATCTTGGCAGAATTTGAAATCTGATGTACTTCTAACTAGTCTCCTTTTCACAAAGAGTCCAAACATTCGTTTGTGCTCCAAAGGGACACAGCTTCATCCGGAATTGGGGAAAGTTTGAGGGAAAATATAAGTAAATATGAAAGTGTGTCTGAGAGGGACCTGTGTAAAGGTATGTACACTAGAATCAACTGCACACCCTTGTCTGTATCGAAAGACTCAGAGATTACAATTTTGAATTTCTAGTGTAGAAATGTCAGTAAGCTTATGTATGCGTAAGGGAATGCACTTTTCTTTTTTGCCTCAAAATCTGCACTGCACAAAAAAATAATAGAATGTGTAATCATTGCCTATCAAATAAAAAAAAAAAAAGGTAAAATACATGTTTTTTGTGTCACCTACAAAAGCTGAGTGGCATATCATTTGACAAAAGCAACCGTGATCTTTCACATTTTACAATTATTCTGAGGACTCATCATTTTCTCTACTATAATTGCATTAGGTTCCACATCCCTTTTGCCTTCACTCTCCACGCGTTTAAAAACTTTCAAAAGGTTTATTGAAGGATGTGTCAAACGTACAATTTTCTCTTTGAGGTCGGTCTGCCACAGTGACCGGCTGGAAGCCCGGACTTGGCTGCCAGGTCTTCCAGGCTTCTTATTGTTTTCCTGCTCAAAGTCAAACTCGTCATCACTGCTGAAGTCTCGCTCCTTCCTCTTTCCACTTGTCTTCTTCTTTTATGCCACCGTTCCAGCCACTTCTGTCACCTTCTTACAGCATCTTAACATCATGTGATGACAACTGTGACACTAACCCAAATACACAACATGAAATTATAATAGAACATCGTCTTCAAAAAACACAATAACCCAACACAACTTACGTAATGACACCCAATAATGTGACATACTATACTAACAAAATGTGATAAAATTTAAACCAGGCCTAAACCGTATGCCAAACCAGACCAACAGTACCAACCAGGGACCAACCAGACCAAACCAAGCCTAAACCAGCGACAAACAGGAAAAACCAGGACCTACAGGACCAACCAGGACCAAACCAGACAAACAGGCTAACCGGAACCGAACCAGCCTAAGCCAAGACCAAACCAGGACCAAACAGAGCCAAACCAGACCAACTAGGACAAAACACTAGAGACCAACCAGACTAAACCAGGACCAACCAGGATAAACCGGACTAAGCTGGACCAAAACCGGACTAAACCAGGGACCAAGCCCAGCGACTAAACCGCCACTAACAGCGACCAAAACCAGACTAAATCAGGCCAAACCAGGACCACAACCAGACCAAACCAGGGCCAAAACCAGGACAAACCAAGACCAAACCAGGACCAAACCAGGACTATAAACCAGGACTAATACCGACCAAACCAGACCAACCAGGACCAAACCAGGACATCCGGACAAAACCAGCACCACACCCGGATCCAAACCGGACCAGACAGGACTAAACCGGACCAAACGGATCCAAACCAGGACTAAACCAGGCCTAAACCAGGAATAAACTGACACAAACCGAGGACCAAACCAGGACAAACCAGACAAACCAGGACTAAAACCCAGACCAAACCAGGACCAAACCGACCAACGACAAGCCATGACAAACAGAACCAAGACAACACTAAACCAGGACCATAACATGAACCAAACAGGACAACCACGGAACACCAAACCAGGACCAACCGAACCAAAACCATGGACCAAACCAGGACAAACCAGGCCCGACATAAACCAGGGACCAAACAGGCCTACCCAGGACCAAACCAGACCAAACTAACAAGGACCAAACCAGGACCAAACCAGGACTAAACCAGGGACAACGAACAACCAGAAACATCGACTAATGCCCAACAAGCCACAACAAAAACAGCCTACCGGACCAAACCAGGAAAACTAGAAACAGGACCAAACGGACCAAACCAGGACCAAACCAGGACCAACCAGGACCAATAACCCCAAAGCCAGACAGACTAACAGGGAACTAAGCACGTGGTGACCAAACCAGGACCAAACCAGGCCTAACCAGAACCAACCAAGGACCAAACCAGGACTTAAACGCACTAAACCGGACCAAACCAGACCAAACCAGACCAAACCAAGACCAAACGAAGCCAAACCAGGAATATAACCAGGACATTAAACCGGCTAGAGCTGCGGACCAAACCATGCCATAACCCGGAACAAACCAGGCAACCGAAGACAAACAGGAACAAACCAGGAACAAACCAGACCAAACCAGACTAACCAAGGAACCAACAAGACCAAACCAGGATCCAAACCGGGACCAAACCAGGACCAAACCGGACCAACCAGGCTAAACAGGTCCAACCAGGACCAAACCAGCTAAACAAAGACAAACCAGGACAACAAACCAGACAAAACCAGGCCTAAACCCGGACCAACACGACCAAACCAGACTAAACCAGCACTACACCAGGACTAAACCAGCCTAAAACCACGACCAAACCAGAGACCAAACCAGACCAAACCAGGGCCAAACCAGGATAAACCAGGACCAAACAGATACAGGACTCAGCTGGACCAAACAAGACCAAACCAGACCAAACCAGGCCTAAACCAGACTAAACCAGGACCAAACCAGGACCAAACCGGGACTAAACCAGGACCAAACCAGGACCAAACCAGGACCAAACCGGGACCAAACCAGGACTAAACCAGCTCTAAACCAGGACCAAACCAGGACTAAACCAGGACCAGACCAGGACTAAACCAGGACCAGACCAGGACTAAACCAGGACCAGACCAGGACTAAACCAGGACCAGACCAGGACTAAACCAGGACCAGACCAGGACTAAACAAGGTGTGTGAGAAGCACAATCTCATTCTAAACGTGACAAAAAACTAAAGCGAAGATTTTGGATCCAAAAGGAGTTGGGCACCATTCTGTGGTCTGGATCAAAGATCAGAGGTACGACACACAGGTACCTGGGAATTTACTTTGGGCTGAATGTGTGGACCATATCTGTGCAAACATAAACCAACCTTTTAGAGTTGATTATTCAGTGCAGCATCACTCATGGTTTGGCTTTCTGACAACTAAACCAAAACCACAAATCCTAACTTTGATTAAGAGTGGGGAAGGTGATTGGTTTGCCTCTCCCCTACACACGGAGGGGACAGTCGTGTCTGACCTTTCTCGTGTCCTGTAGAAGTTTGAGATGTTGCTGTCTGACAAAGGATACAGACTGTAAGTTAAATAGATATAAAACTGTCCTAGATTTGTTGTAGTGTATTTATTCTTTGATTGAAGGATGTGGATTCTTGAATTGATACTAGTGCAATAGTTCAGCTCACTAGTCTGTACTTTTTGGTTGATGTAAGGTGCAGGATGTATTCTTTAGAACCAGGACTGGGTGCAATCTGTACGTGCCTCGGAGTGGTAACTTTTTGATGACTTGGAATAGGACATCTCTGTTTGCTTGGTAACGCTACATATTGTGAATGTGGCGAATGTGGGTTATGTCTGTCTTGGGTCCATTGCTTGTCCAATGCAAATTCCTCCGTAGGAGACACTGAAGGCTAATCTAAGAAAAATTGGTCTATGGGCCGTATTTGGCCCCCAGGCCACCGTTAACTGCTCTAGAGCCGCCGTGAGCCATTTGGGTGCCAACAAAAATCATAACATTTTCTGTATTCTGGTGATTTTAAATGTAATATTAATAGCAACTCATTACTCAGTTTATGATGAGGGCCCCCCAGTACCTAAATGTCCCTGCTCCGGCCTCTGCCCCGGCCCTGCTCCGCCCCTGCTCCGCCCCTGCTCCGGCGTCACCTGAAGACCTTCTCCTGCTCTTCTGCAGAACAGATCGAGGCTCTAGAAAACACTACAGGCTGAAAACTATTGACTGACTCGCATTTTGAAACGATGATTTAGATTTAGACATTTAGTTGAACCACTTTATCTTTGTGCACGCCGCGGTGTCACGGAGCCGCACCAGGGCGCATCGCACGTCTTGTTTCATCCGTTCTTTTTCACGGTCTGTAATGAAATATGAGGCCGATTTTCATCATCTAAAGACAGTTTTGCTCCTTGTGGTTTGTAGAACACGTCCCGCTGTGCCCCTGATCTGTCTGTGTCTGTTTAAACTGTGGCTTGTGGCTCCTGCGCTTCTCAAACTCCCAATGGAGAGAGAGAGGCCCTAGTTTGGACTGATAAAGAACTAAAGACAGAGCAGGCCTACTGAAGGAACAGCGCAGCTGCTGTACAAATAGCCTACTGTGTCATTCAACCCAAGCGGCCTGGTCAGGCTGGGGCCCCTCGAGCACTTGATTGTCTATGTAGTTTGCGTGTCATGTGCGTAATGGGAGAAGCAGCACTGCTTCTTTGACCTGTGTCTCTCCCAAACCACCAGGTCCTGTAGTTGTCAGGAGGAGACACATAAATGACAGTACAAGTGCAGTGTTCATGGAAATGGTCACATTTGAAAATACCTTCTGTTCTAATGTTGACGAGCTGTTAAACTCTGTTACAGCCAGTGTTGTGGATGTTCTGGACACCATTGCTCCCATGAAGGTTAAAATGGTTACAAATCAACAGAAGGTGCCATGACAACATCTACTGAGGGAAACTGTTACTGTACAACCAGATACTGCGGAGAACAAGAGAGAGGTGACATGGGACATTTCTACAATGACTCACGTGTCCGGTTTGCAACAGTAAACAAATCCACAAATCCCTCAGCTCAACTGTCGTTGGAGTTCCAAGTTGGGTTTGCAGTATTTTTTAATATAAGGTACAGGAAATTAAACATACCATAAATTCCACAATGCAAATAACAATTGAACTGCCATCTACACACATAGAGCGGTCTCATTTTTCACCTGTGGCTGACAGCACTGTCCAGGAGATGATCACCAGTCTGAGTTCATCTACATGCTGCCTCCATGTGTTGCCCATCGGGACTCTAAAGTCTGTGCTGAGCAGTGGGTTAGCACCACTCACTCACATAGTTAACATGTCGCTTCAGTCTGGCACAGCCTTCTGTGAATGATGACTTGGACTTATATCAGTGGCTCAAAGCTGCGAGTCCTGGCCTGAGCACAGTCACATTGAAGCGGAGCAGCACTGTAGCCTGAGACTGTGTTGGCGTAACCGCTTTAGGGGAGTTGGCAGTAGAAATGTATAGTGAGACGCATTTTCTATATAGCGCTGGAAAGATCTGAAAATGGCTGTGAACAGATGCTCACCATCCAACCTGATGGAGCTTGAGAGGATCTGCAGAAGAATGGGAGAAACTGTCCATAAACAGGTGTGTGAGCTTCATTAAACTGAAAAAGACTTGAGGCTGTGAAAAGAGCCAAAGGAGCTTCAGCAAAGGCTGTGAAGACTTACAAAATAGTGGGGAAAAGTGAAGCACGGCGTAAGTTAAATGTAAATGTATCCTGTTTTTGCCTTGGGTTTAGCTGGTAAAAGGACAGATTTATACATTTTTACAAGGACAGAACTCTATTTCTTCTGTCTGTAACAAAAAGATTGTTTGTGGATGAATAAAAGTCTTTTTCAGTCTGATATCCTGTTACGACAAAATCGGACTGAAGTAGGAGTAAAACAAACACACGCCTCCTGCACCCGCCCTCTGGACCTCACATAAGGCCACATTGTACCACAGCGAATTCCAGGCTCTAAAAAAGTCAGCTCGCCCCAGTTTGTCGGTTCTCCACCCAGAAAGCTCCTCAGCCGTGGGCGGGAACGAGAGAGAGGGAGAGAGGAATGGCTGGTATTCAAATGTTGTTCCCAGAGCGTATTTCATCCTATCATCATGTTCCGGGACAAAACACGTGGTGGACCAATCAGAGAGCAGCGAGCCAGACCACATCTCCACAATCCAAAGAGCCCGGAAGAATACAGACAACCAGACAAACTGTTGTGTTTCAGGGGTCTTAAACTGACATGAATTGCAATAACTAGTTCTAATTTTCACTTTTAAAACAGTAAAAGCAATGGTTTCCTCCACGATTCAAACAAATCATCCAGATACGATAATATCACCATTTTGGATACAGGCTATAACCGTGATACTGCATGCATGATATTCTGCCACAACATATAGAACTATTTTCTAACAACTGTATTGATTTAGTTATTAAACCACGACCTGCTCAAACTTAATATGGAACAATGTTTTTTGTTGTTTTTTCAGTTTCATTCCCTTTCGTGCCTGTTGTTGGGCATTATACATTATGAGTGCAGTTTACTGTGGTGTAAATGTTGAAACGTTTGCGAAAACTGAACATTGAAAGAAATGATTGTTTATTCAAAACACTTATATATACACTTATTATACTTAAAAAAGTATTGATCAATTCTATAGTAAACAAAAATACACCAATATATTCTTATTACATAGTAATACAACATCTGTATTAAGCCAGTGTTTTGAACACGTGTGCAAGCCTATAGCTACAGTCTATAGGAGCATGGCATTTATTGTCAAAATACTGACTCACTATTACAAACAACAAATCAACAGACAAGTTCTCTCACTAACTTCTCCAAGTCCAATCGATGCGTCTGGAGCCTTCACTAAACCAATAGTGTCCCTTACGCAAGACGGATGACGCCCTGGCCTCGTTTATTCGCTTTAATTAGTCTAAAGTGGCCAAAGAAAACAGGCAATTTATCACATCGAAATCACTGGAGTGCGTCCTGACTTCACAACAGCCCATTTCAGAATGCACAATGAGGCGCCGCGGGCGCCTTGTTGTTGGCATGCGTAAAAGAGAAGTTGGGTGGCACTCACCGGCGTGTTCCTCCGTCCTGTTCTGCACGCTGCTTGTTCTGCGCGCCACGCACACTTCCACACGTGTTTGTTTGGACGCCGTGGGGGCTCCAGGCTCTCTCTCTCCGGGCCGGAGCGGCGCGTAATGTGCAGCTCCTCTGTGGTCCAGTGAGGCGCACGAGAGCGCAACAGTGGTGTAATGGGGACATCTGGTGGAGAGACGGGGAACGGCGCAGCATGCAAATAGAGTTGGGATGTTTTCAGAATCAGAATCAGAATCAGAAAAGGTTTATTGCCATTGCCAATGAACAGAATTCACAAACAGAAGAACTTGTCTCGGCGTGAAGGTGCAACATAAAATACTGAGAGCGCCAAACCTCCTCCTTCAAACATCACATCTGAGGAGAGGAAGCCACTCTCAGCACTACAAAAAGATCACAGTATAAACATTCTTCCAGCAGACAGGGGGCGCTGCACTGTGATTCTGAATACAGCTGATTATGAAGCCAAAGTCCACAGCCTGCTCGAGGACACAGCCACATACGAACGTTTGAAAAGAGACCCTCCAGTGGCTACAAGAAGAAGGTGATAGACTGTTTACAGAAGCTTGAAAAAGAGGAGGTGATAGACAGGCTTCTGTATCACAGACTGTATCCTGGGGAAGCCATTCCATGCATTATGGACTTCCCAAAATTCACCAAAGAGAATGTCCCACTCAGTGACCCCATTGTGTGCAGCACAGATTCCATCACATACAACGTGGCCCAAACATTTAACCATTTGGCACCATTGGTGGAACTCGGAACATCATGTGAAAACACACACACCTTTTGTGGACAAAGTGAAACTATCTCCAATTGGCTTCAGATGACCTGATGGTTCTTATATGTTGTGTCCCTTTTCACTGCAAACTAGTAAAACATCTGCCTTAACACCACATACTTTCAATTCCGGTGACATTTTTACAGACAGATCCACGGCTTCCATGGGCTCGCCCTCTCTCCCACTATGCCAAACTTGTACATGGACATTTTGAGAAGAAGCACTGACCTCCTTTTACAGTCGTTGCTTCCAAGGTCTTCTGCTCAAGCGTACCGTATGATGACCACTTTTGTGACCATTAAGACACTAGAGCTGAAGCCTTCCCACGACACACAATGCAGGGACCCGCATTATCAGGTTTACAAGAGAAGAGGCTTAATAGACCCCTTGCCTTTCTTGATTGTTCCACTAATCAGAGGACAAGACGGGTAAGCTCCCAGATAAAGAAGTATATAGGAAACCCACACACACTCACCAGTACCGCTGCTCTTTGGCTCTAACCCACCCACTACAGCACAACTGGAGTGATCAGAACACTAACAAACAACAGAGCACAAGAGGTGTCCACCAGCTCACGAGGCAAGAGGGAAAAGAGGCTAAACACCACGTCCGGATCTCTCTCCAGCCTGTGGATACCCACTTGCTTCGGCTGAACACATGAAGAGAACCAAAAAGCCAGGACAAAAGGGACACAAAGGAAAGCACGAAAGAAGAAGAAAGCGGTTCTCAGTCCCTTATGTCTCAGGACCTGTCAGCACCAAACCTGCAACGAATTTTTAGACAACACAAAGTCCCTGTTTAGTTGTCAAACCAGAGAACAACGCTAAGACACAACTGGTCAACCCTAAGCGACCAAGATGCCGACACAAAAAACAGAGCAATGTAGTGTTTTATCCAAATGCAGTGAAGAAAGTTGTAAAGACGCCCAGGTACATAGGGACAGACTAAACAGCCACTTCACAGAACGGCTTTATCAGCACAGAATAGTACTCGAGTGCGGCACCCACCCAGAGCGAAAATCCGTTTGCGCATCTTCATCTTAACAAATAACGCCCCGCAAACCTACTCCATTGCACACGAACAGTGAGAGTAGAGATTACTGGAGCAGGGAGCAAGAAGAGCAATGAGGGTTGAAAGAGAAGTATAAAAGGGGGAGCCAAAACGATGCGGTGTAAGAAAATATATATCATCCTTCATTTACAAAATCGTAAATGGAACGGTTTAAGATTCAACCACTTCCGATTTCTTTGCTACCATTATTAAATGGTCCTGCTGAAACCCCATGCGAGTCAAAGCGCCCCGAGCATGAATGGTTCCCCTATCGTAATCGTTTTTCGAGAGAGACAGAGTCCAGATGAAACACTAATCTTTTTCTACAATGGACACCCTCCTGTGACGAAAGAGGGATTCAGTCTACATAAAACATCTGAGCAAATAATCCAAACCGAACACACATGAACTCACCCAAGGACATGCATTAGGAAACAGTTACAATTTACTATAGTATAAGATAAAAATAGGCTTACTATGTACACAAGAATTACGGTACTATGTACAGTTGTAGTGTAGAAAGTGACAGTGCAGTGAGTGATTGAATTGTAGTTAAAGTGACAGGTGTTTAGAAGTGTTCATGAGTCCAACGGCAGAGGGAAGAAACTACATGAATCTTTGCTCAAATGTTCAGGTTGTTGGAGCTCTTGATGGTTAAATGGACAAAAACTTTTATGAGTCTTAACCATGACAAAATGTGAATTCACCAAGATATATAGACTTCATCATGCTTGTTGAGTATATTCTCGCGCTCATCTCGACGGGGATGAGTCTGTCTACAGGAGGGAGGTGGACCGGCTGGTGTCCTGGTGCAGCGGTAACAACCTGGAGTTCAACGCCCAGAAGACAGTGGAGATGATCGTGGACTTCAGGAAAGTCACAGCCCCCCAGAGCCCCCTCATCATGACCACCATCACCACCGTGGACTCCTTCCGCTTCCTGGGCACCACCATCACCCAGGACCTCAAGTGGGAGCCCTCCATCAGCTCCCTCATCAAGAAGGCCCAGCAGAGGATGTACTTCCTGCGGCAGCTGAGGAAAGCCAAGCTGCCAGTGCAGATGATGGTGCAGTTCTACACGGCCATCATTGAGTCCATCCTCACCTCCTCCATCACCGTGTGTACTACAGCGCCCTCTGCTGGAGCCACAGCCAGGGACAAACAGAGACTACAGCGCCCTCTGCTGGAGCCACAGCCAGGGACAAACAGAGACTACAGCGCCCTCTGCTGGAGCCACAGCCAGGGACAAACAGAGACTACAGCGCCCTCTGCTGGAGCCACAGCCAGGGACAAACAGAGACTACAGCGCCCTCTGCTGGAGCCACAGCCAGGGACAAACAGAGACTACAGCGCCCTCTGCTGGAGCCACAGCCAGGGACAAACAGAGACTACAGCGCCCCTCTGCTGGAGCCACAGCCAGGGACAAACAGAGACTACAGCGCCCTGCTGGAGCCACAGCAGGAGCCACAGCCAGGGACAAACAGAGACTACAGCGCCCTCTGCTGGAGCCACAGCCAGGGACAAACAGAGACTACAGCGCCCTCTGCTGGAGCCACAGCCAGGGACAAACAGAGACTACAGCGCCCTCTGCTGGAGCCACAGCCAGGGACAAAACAGAGACTACAGCGCCCTCTGCTGGAGCCACAGCCAGGGACAAACAGAGACTACAGCGCCCTCTGCTGGAGCCACAGCCAGGGACAAACAGAGACTACAGCGCCCTCTGCTGGAGCCACAGCCAGGGACAAAACAGAGACTACAGCGCCCTCTGCTGGAGCCACAGCCAGGGACAAACAGAGACTACAGCGCCCTCTGCTGGAGCCCACAGCCAGGGACAACAGAGACTACAGCGCCCTCTGCTGGAGCCACAGCCAGGACAAACAGAGACTACAGCGCATTGTGCGTTCTGCTGAGAAGGTGATCGGCTGCAGACTTCCATCTCTGCAGGACCTGTACGTCTCCAGGGCTCTGGGACGAGCAGGTCGGATCACAGCTGACCCCTCTCACCCTGGACACGGACTATTTGAACCACTCCCCTCAGGCAGGAGGCTACGGTCCATCCGGGCCAGAACCTCCCACCACAAGAATAGTTTCTTCCCTCTGCTGTTGGACTCATGAAACACTTCTAAACACCTGCCACTTTAACAATACTCAACCAGTACTATTCACCGCGAAACACTCTGTCGCGAGTAAAACCACCAATTAAATGAGACGTGTCAACTTTGACCTAGGCACATGAAATTTGGAACATTGATCAGTGACGTGCATTGAGGTTCATGCCTAATGAGGCCCTCACTCTTTCAGAGTCAGTTTTGCCAATGAACCCAAAGGAGCACCTTAAGCATAATTCGGTTGACAACAGACAATGAGTTGAGCTTTAGATCTGATTTCAGCATTCTTTACACAAACATGTGACATATTCCAGCCTATTACAAGCCAAATAAATGAAAGTTGATGGTCTTTCCTTTACATTTTGATAAGACGTATTGTAAATCAGAAATAAACAAGTTCAAGAACGAAGAAGATAGCGCAGCAGTCCACGGGCTCAGGAGCGCCCTCTGTCATGAGGCAGGCGTATTGTTTTTACTACTGTTTTATAATGAATCTGCGAAACACGTTTCAGAAATACATTTCATACATGATCCAGAACATGGAAGTAGAGAGCACATGGTCAGGGTGTTTTATTTGTTATAAACAGACGGACATCGCATACAGCACAGTTTGTGAGGCATTATACTGTGCGCCGTGAGGCAGAGCGCGGTGCTGCCTCACGGGGGCGCACCTCCTCACCCCTCCTCCCTGTATTTATTCTTAATAGAAAAAAAAATATTGTTCCATATTGGATTCAAAGGGAAAGGGGGGCTCCGCCTCCCCTGAATGCACTTCACCGACACACAACACACAAACAGGCACACACAGGAAGTCAGCCATATTGGATTGAACCGGCATCGCCACTTTGGCTTTGATTTTTCAAAAAAGTACTTGTCCAAGGTTTTTTTGTTCAATTGAGCTCAAAACAACTTTTTCCGCATCTTGAGACGTTGAAATTTATTTTTGGGGGATATTCCTTACAGTCTCCGCGTGGCACGCCATCAAAAAAACGCCCTGATATCCTGTTTTTTCCATGACATGTCACAGCCACATGCATTGACCTACTGAGCTCAAAGTTCACTCATTAGTGCGTGTTTATGGACTGATTGTAAATAATTAATAACCATATGACAAAGTGGTTCTATAGCGCCCCCTTAAAGGGAGTCTTATTTTAAGTCTAAGTCTCATTACCATTTGGCCTCTAGAAACAGGATATTTCCTATACAAATCCAGACTTGTCAGATCTATGTTGAAAGTCCAAAATTATTTTGTGCAAAGTGAGGTCCAATCGCTCGATAAAGTACATTACATCGTATCTGTATTGTGTACGGGTTGTCGGTTCAAAGCCGTGGTTCTCTAGACTGAAAACGAGCCTGAAGTTTGTGGAAGTTCCGCTAACAGCAACAGGAATCTATCTACTTTGGGTCCAACTTTATAGCACATTTTACACAAAGTCTCCAAAGTGCTGCAGAGAGTACAAAATAAGCACAGGTAAATATATATGAAAATAAATCAATAAATACGTACAAACCAAATAAATAATTATTTGATATATTTGATATAAAATATATAAAATAATAAAAGACGGTCAGAGGACCACACAATTCTCATGCCAGGCTAAATGACAGTGAATAAAATGCATTTTTAAACTCGACTTAAAAGCAGAAGGTGCCGTCTTTATGTGGGGAGGAAGAGGCCTACTAGTTTGGGGCCGACTACAGAAAAGGCCCGGTCAGCATGAGTCTTGTTTTTGGAACAAGAAGTTGGAGCTGGCCCTCAGACCTCAGCGAGCGCAGGAGTGTAGGGAACAATGAGGTCTGAAATGTGCGTGGGGGCCAGTCCGTGAAGAGCTTTAAAAGCAAACAATAAATGACGGGGCCACTGGCAGGTGCAGAGCCGCATGGCACCCCTCATAAAAAGGGAAACATTCTTGTCACTGCCCACAGTAGTACTGTTCACACTACTATTCCAGCAAGAGATTGCAGCCACGTATACCTTAAGAGTGGACAATCCCCGGTTCAGGAGTTCCTGCAAAAAAAATCCAAAACAGTTGAAACTGGACGCACAGCATCCTGCCCATGTCGGCGACACCAGTCACCAAATAATTTCCACTGATTTGCGTACAGCCGCCGGGTGGATGGTGCTTGTGCAGTAGATATTGTGTGGCCTATTTCCCCACCATACTCAGAGAATGTGGCCCTGGGCCCTGCAATGGCCAAACCCAGAGCTGGAGGCGATTGGGATAGGGATGTAGAATCCGCCCCCCTAGCTTGGACAAGAGGTCTGTCCTGGAGGGGAGGCGCAACGGCGAGTTGCAACAGAGCCTGTGCAGCAGTGGGAACCAACCAAATCAGTGGAAATGGAGGAAATGCATAGAGGAGAACATGGGGCCAGTCGTGAGCCAGTGCATCCAGACCCAACGGGCTGGTATTGTCCCTTAGAGAGTACCATAGAGGACAATGGGCCGACTCCTGTAAGGCAAAAACGTCCACTTGGGCCCTGCCGAAGACCCGCCAGATGCTGGAGACCACCTCTGGGTGAAGCCTTCACTCCCCTGGCAAGAGGGTCTGTCGGGAAAGGTAGTCCGCCACCTGATTCCGCGTTGCCGGGTGATAAGTTGCCAGTAGGCTGGTAAAATGACCTGATGCCCATGCGAGAAGCTGTCGGGTTCTCTGTGTGAGCTTCACCGACCTGGTCCCCCTCATGTGGTCTATATGGTAAACCGTGTCTAGCTTCGGCAGGTAATGACGTAGTCCCAAGTGTACAGCGACTAGTTTCAACACGTTTATGTGTTCCTTGACCAAACATGGGGCCCAAATTCCTTGCACCACGTGACCCTGCCAGGTTGCACCCCAACCCGTGGAGGATGCATCTGTACACACAACTTCTCTCCGTGACGGGAGAGAACCCAGTGGAACCCCTTGTGTCATCCAATGTCGGTCCCTCCAATGGGACAAGGAGTGCAAACACTGGGAAGATACACCACGTCTCTGGCGCCTGTGTGTGTAACGAGCTGGATCCAGCTGCAGGCTGTTCTGCCACATCTGCATGGGACTTAATGACAGCAGTCCAAAGGGTACCACAATGTAGGCTGTATCAACTTCCCTAGAATTTGAAAATATTGTAGGAAAGGCAAAGCCCTGCCATCCTGAAACGCAGTCAGCATGCTCACAATGTCCTCGATGCGTTTGGGTGAAGGACAAGCAACTATGGAAATGGTGTTCAGAGCAATCCCCAAAAAACAGTGTCCTGTGTGGGAACCAGTTTGCTCTTTTCCATGTTCACCCTCAACCGATTCACGTGATCGAGCACCACAGCCTTATCATGTATAACCTGATCCCGATTTGGTGCTCAAACCAACCAATCTTTGAGGTAAGATTATAGGATCTTCAAACCCCGTACCAGCAGCGGAGACAAGGCCGCCGCCGCCGCTACCACCGCCACCACAACCCGAGTGAATACTCTGGGAGACAGGGATAGTCCAAATGGGAGGACTGTGAACTGGAAATGTCTCCCTTGACATGCAAAACGAAAGAATTTCCATTGATGGCGATCGATCGGCACGTGAAAATACGCGTCCTTCAAATCGATGGCCGTAAACCATTCTCCCGGAGACAGGGTTTGAAGCACTTCCGCGGAGCAGAGCATGTGGAATGGCATAACTTTTAAAAACACATTCAGACCTCGCAGGTCCAGCACCGGATGTAGATCGCCGGTATGGGAATAAGAAATAAGAAAATACCTTGACTAAACCCCCCCCCGGATCTAGCCGCGGGTTCACAGGCACAATGGCACCCTTGTCCAGCAGGGTTGCTATTTCCTGGTTGAGTGTCCTGGCCCTAGCCAGGTCCGTGATTGTAGTTGTTAAGACCCGGCCGGAGGCCGGCGTCGGAACTGTAGTCGGTATCACCGTGAGAAAGTGGTTAGCACCCGGGCATCTGGGGTGTTGGCAGCCCAGTACCGGAGGTGTTCGGGGGTAAAGTAACCGACCGCCAGCCTGTAATCCTCCCTTACGACTCCCCGGCCTCTTGAAAACCTGCGGGGTTGTTGGTCGGACTGTGAGGACCGAGGTATGTGTGACACAGGGGTCATGGGTCGCTCACTTTGGGAATGCCCAGTCCTTGAAACCGGCTGCCGAGGAACCACAAATGGGCCCGGTGCACCCGAATAGGTCTGATGGCTTGCAGTAGAAGAGGGCACAACTGGGGGAGGGACCCCACGATGGAAGCCCACCAGTTGTTGTCTCGTTTGAGAAGCGTGGACCGTGCGTTGGAGCTCCTCCTGTGCAGCAGCCCCAAAAAGCTCACCCGGGACAACAGGCAATCCTATTAAGGTCCACCTGCGAGTCTCCGTCAAAGGTGACTGCGCCAACCACACCTGCCAACGCACCTGAG
Source organism: Chaenogobius annularis (assembly GCA_015082035.1). Lineage (NCBI taxonomy): Eukaryota > Metazoa > Chordata > Actinopteri > Gobiiformes > Gobiidae > Chaenogobius > Chaenogobius annularis. The sequence goes on from BJKM01000563.1 coordinate 92,104, forward strand.
TCAGGGTGGATAACAAGAGACCAAGTTCCCTCGACATAAAAACAACAACCTGAAGGGAAGTATCAGCTACACCCTGTGCAGGTGTATCAACACCAATAGCTTCTAGTGAAGATGTCAGGCTCAGCAATAAATGGGAAAGAACCCCTCCCCATTCCTTCATCTGACTCAGCAGGTCTGAGTTTGGATCTAGTCCCACTGTAGCACCTGCATCACACTATCCATATAGTCCTTTTGAAGTTGATCAATTGTTTATAAACCTCTAAAAACATAAATTCATTAGTTCATAGCAAATGTATGATATATGTTTAGGTTAATTCTTTTTCTTTTGATTATAATTAGGCTTCAGTTTCTGTTTTCCAAAAAGCCTTCTTTTTATGGCATTCTTGGTGATTTGATGTTCGGATAAACACTACTTTTTGCCATGTTCCGTGCGTACATGCTGTAAATCTCAGGAGTAAGGCCACTTGAAATGTGAATATTTTGGGGCAAATGATGCTGATTTTCATCCGTCTCATTTATCACCAGAGGTCGTGCCTACGCCAGGATCAGAACTATGCGCACAGGTTAATAAATACCACTCGACCTCCACCAAAAATATACACCTAAATTACACTATTTTCACTGCAATGTTGATAAAAGGGGGCCAATGAATCATACACAAAAAGAGCAAAAGGAAGCTGTAATAATAGGTTTGGACTCTGAGAAAGCTTTCGATTCTAATAGCTGTAAGAATCAAATCAATGGTCCCCTAACTTGTCCGCTGACTCTGGAGAGAGCACTCCTTTTTGGCAGGGCTGTGCCTGGTCTCCCCTCCTGTTTGCTTTGTATTTGAAACCATTGGCCCAATTTATTAGACAATCAAAAACAATTCACGGTGTTACAATTGATGGGACGGAACATAAAATGTCCTGTTTCAGATTATGTTCTATTGTATTTGATGAAACCAGAAATTTCCAGACCCAATGTGATTTTCTTCAAGAGGTTGGTCCAATGTCTGGATATAAATTAAATGTACAAAAAACTGAAATTCTCTCATTTTGGCGACCCTCTTTGACCTTAAAGACCAATCCATTTAAATGGAAAACGGATTCTCTTAAATATTTAGGTGTGGTCCTCCATAAAGAACTATCAACAACCTAAGATAAACATTATACTCCTCTTTTCAGGATCAGGATTAGGATCAGGATAAGGACATATTTATTGCCATTGTCAGTGAACAACATAGGAATTTTACTTGATGACAGATTCAACATGAGATACATGCAAAAGAGGACCAGTCACTCGGACAGCTGGTTTCTACTATTAAAAAAAAAATCTTGACTCTTTTCATACTTAAGTCTATTTGAAAGGTTTGAAACTATAAAAATTTATGTTTTGCCCACATTCCCATCCCCAACTGGCTGTTTGACGAGTGGAATAAAACAATCTCAAGATTTGGATGACATGGCAAAAAATTTGGTTCAAATCTCAAATCAGAGCGTTGCTGGTGTGAACCAGAATATGAAGCTCAAAGGAAAAATAATTAATGTTGTGCCGGGGGTTCCTGTACAGGCCTTACTGGCAGATGACAAACGGCTGAGTCATTTGGAGGAAGTTAAAAATCTCTGGGTAAAATCTGTGCTTACAACATGGAAGGAGCTGATCAAAACATACAAACTAAATAAAGATGTTAAAATCTTAAACTGGTTGGTTTATGACCAAGGTTTTATACCAGCACAGATCTGAGATTTAAGGTCTGGATTACAAAAGGTATAAAGGTTTTTTACCATGTTGTAAAAGATAATCACATTAAAAGCTTTAATATGTTAAAAGAATCCTTTCACGTGGAGAAAGAGGAATTTTTAAGATATTTATAAATAAGGAGTCATTATAATCAAGAAATTAAACAAAGTAATTATCATTACCAGAGCTCCTCCCCCTGTTCTAAAGTAACCTACGGTGTGCCACAGGGTTCAGTACTCGGTCCAATTCTGTTTACTCTTTATATGCTGCCGTTAGGTCACATGATCAGAATGCATGGCATTAACTTCCACTGCTCTGCAGATGACACACAGCTGTATTTATCAATGAAACCCGATCAGACCGATCAAGCAGACAGACTTGGTGCTTGTGTGAAGAATATAAAAACCTGGATGACACTTCATTATCTGCTTCTTAACCCTGAAAAAACCGAGGTCATCGTACTAGGCCCTAATCATCTACGAGACGCTTTATCTGAGCAGATAGTCACACTGGACCACGTCAGTGTGGGCCTCCAGCTCCACTGGAAGAAACCTTGGAGTCTTATTTGACCAAGAGCTCTCATTCAAAGCACACATAAATCAAGCCTGTAAAACAGCCTATTTCCATCTGCGTAATATAGCCAAATCAGACAAATCTGGCCTAAAAGCGATGCTGAAATACTTGTCCATGTGTTTGTAACATCTAGATTAGACTAGTGGTAGACGGTGGTGGCGTCAGCCCTCCTGTACGGTATGGTCTCCAGAGAGAGGAAGAAGTCATCAAGAAGTCCAGCTCCGTTGTGGGCTGTGCTCTGGACTCGGTGCAGGAGGTGGGGGACAGAAGGGTCCTGGCTAAACTCACGTCTATGCTGGACCATGAGTGTCGCCCCCTGCAGGACACTCAGTGACAGACTGATCCACCCTCGCTGTGTGAAGGAGAGGTTTCACAGGTCTTTCCTTCTGCTGCTGTCAGACTTTACAACAAACACCATTCGTCCAGAACATGTGTCAGCTTTCATAATCATGTGCAATACTGTTATACTCCTGTGCAATACTGTTGACACAATGTTAATCATCCCTGGTGCAATATTTTCTGTCCATATGTCAGCTGTAAATAAGAGTGTTATTAATATTAAGATTATAAGAGTTTTCTTTTTCTAAGTTATCTGTTTTTATTATTATACTGTGCATAATCTGCTTCTGTACCCTTGGTTGGGTTAGACTTGCTGTGCTAAATGTCACATCCTTATGTAACAAATCATTCTTAATTAATTATTTTATTTCTTCTTATTATCTTGATTTTATGTTTTTAACTGAAACATGGCTTGACAAAAACACAGGAGTTTAGTTCTAATAGAATCTGCTCCACCCAACTTTATGTTTGAATCTGAAACACGAGAAATAAAAAAGGGAGGAAGTGTGTGTTCTTTTGTTAGAGATGAAATAGTTACACCACAGGTTGTCCTTTGGGGTGTTTTCAACATTTGAGTACGTATCCTTTAAAAATTTAGCTAAAACAGTCTCCATCCATTCTCTTCATTGTTTTATACAAGCCTCCTCAGCACTGCAAAAGTTTTATTGATGATTTTACTGAGATGCTTTCAGTCGTATGCACAGACTTTGATGGTTTGGTCATGACAGGTGATTTCAATGTTCATGTTGATAATATTCAAAAGGAGATTTACAGAGAGAAGTTGTACATGTACAACCTCATTTTATGTAGAACTAGGGAGGGATATTTTTCTGACATAATTGGAAGCTGTAGTAACACACTTACGTGTCTGTTGCCTGTAACTGTTTGCCTCAGTAAACAGATGAACAAACCCTCCAGCTCAGCTGCCGTTAGAACTCATTTCCACATCCAAGTGTAATGAGTTTGCATTATTCTTTAATGACAAAGTTCAGGGCATTAAAAATGCTATAAATTCTACAATGCTCACCAGTCTGAGTTCATCTACATGCTGCCTCCATGTGTGACCTCCAGATTTCTAAAGTCTGTGCTGAACAGTTTGTTAGCACCACTCGCTCACAATAGTTAACATGTCGCTTCAATCTGGAACATTCCCAATGTCTTTTGAAAACTGCGGTCATGAAGCCTCTCCCAAAGAAGAGCAGTCTTGATGCCGCGAGTACTGAGTAATTACCGGCCCATCTCTAATCTGCCATTTTGGGCCAAAGTCCTTGAAAAGGTTGTTTACCAACAGCTCACTGATTTTCCTCTTAATAAAAACAACTCATTTGATGTTTTCCAGTCAGGTTTTAGACCTCATCACAGCACCGAGACTGCTGTTGTCAAGGTGACAAATGACATCCACACTGAACACTGACGCGGGCAAAGCCTCAGTCTTAATTCTGTTAGATCTGAGTGCTGCTTTTGACACTGTCAATCATGGACCCTCTTACAGAGACTACAGGACTGGGTGGGCATCACTGGCACTGCCCTAAACTGGTTAAAGTCCTATCTGGAAGACAGGAAGTTGAAATTGGTAACTGTGTCTCAGACCAAATGCCCCTGACCTGTGGGGTGCCCCAAGAGTCAATCCTGGGACCCCTTCTGTTCAACCTCTACATGCTGCCGTTAGATCAGTTGATACACAGCAAGAATGTGTCCTATCACAATGATGTAGACGACACTCAGATCTTTGTTTCACTGACGACAGGTGAATATGGACCAGTGGATTCACTCTGTCACTGCATCCAACAGATCAGTGTGTGGATGCAAAACAACTTTCTCCAGCTGAACTCAGACAAGACTGAAATCATCGTCTTTGTCCCACAGAAACAAAAGAGAAAGTGTTAGCTGTCACCTCCAGAGTCTCGCCTCTAAAACCTACAAATCAAGTTAGGAATCTGGGGGTAATAATGGACTCAGAGTTGAATTTTAACAGCCACGTCAAATCAATAACATCAGCAGCTTTTTACCATCTAAAAAACATTGCCAAAATCAAAAGTAGTGTCTTAGACTACTGTAACGGCCTGCTCACTGCCTCTCCAAACGAGCTGTAAAACAGCTGCAGTACATCCAGAACGCCGCTGCTCGGTCCTGACTAGAACCAGGAAGTACGATCACATTAGTCCTGTGCTCAGGTCTCTGCACTGCCCCTGTGGCTCAGAGAATAGACTTCAAAGCAGCTCTGCTTGTATACAAGTCTCTCCATGGCCTAGCACCAAAGTACATCTCGGACATGTTAGTGCCATATGAACCATCTCGGGACTCTGAGGACCTCAGGGACCGGCCTCCTGCTGGTGCCCAGAGTCAGGACTAAACATGGGGAATCTGCGTTTCAGTTTTATGCAGCTAAAATCTGGAACAGTCTTCCTGAGGATGTGAGACAGGTTCTACTCTGGCATTGTTCAGATCAAAGCTAAAAAACTGTTTTTTTTTTTGCTGTGCATATGACTGAAATGATTTTCTTTGCACTCTTCTCTTTTAAGTCTTATTTGACGGATAGCATGAAAATGGCACCTTTAAATTTCCTTAAATTAAGATTTTGTGATTTCTGTCATGTCTTTGTGATTTTAATGCATTTTTTCCTGTTGTGTGAAGCACTTTGAATTGCCTTGTGTACGAATTGTGCTCTACATGAAATAAACTTGCCTTGCCTATTGCAGTGCACTTTATGCCGGTGTCTCCCAGTCGCATCGCCTCAGCCGCCTTCAGCTGGCACAGAACGCCGCGGCGCATATTTCTAACCAACACAGCCAGCACATCACCCCAGTATTCTTTTTGCTCTCCATCCTTGGCTTCCTGTTTCTTTTAGAATTGATTTTAATATGTTACTTTTTGTTTTTAAGCTCTAAATGGCCTGGCACCTCCTTATCTGGCCGAGCTTCTGTCTGCCCAAAACCCAAGCAGGGCCTTAAGGTCGACAAATCAACTTCTGCTGGAAGTCCCCAGAGCCAGACTCGAACTCTGGGGTGATATCGAGCCTTCTCTGTCACTGGTCCAGACTCTGGAACAAACTGCCCCACGACACGCGCGACCATCACAGACTTTAGCCTTTTTAAATCTAGGCTTAAAACGTATTTATTCGCACTGGCTTTCAACATTAAGTAGTGTAGTGACACTTTATTATATACAGCTTTTTTAACTTGTGTTACTATGTTTTGTATTGCCCTGAATTTTTATTGTGAAGCACTTTGGTCACTTTGAATGTTGTAAAGGGCTCTATAAATAAAGGCTGATAATGCTTTTGTTAAAGTGCTCATTATTCACAGGGAAATGCTAAATGTTTGAGAAATTGTGGTTGCCATGGGGCAAACCATTATCTTTTTTACTTTTTGCAACCTTTTTTGACCTGGTTTGCTGTTTTTTCTGGCTTAGTCCTTATTTAATTCTGCTTTAGACCTGTTTTGGATCTGGGATAGACCTGGTTTGATTCTGGGTTAGTCTTGATTCCGACCTGGTTTGTAGCCTATCCGGCCCAGAGGCATAGCCCTGCACTAGACCAGCGCTAAATGTGGCTCCGGAGCCACATTTAGCGCCCTCCTAGTGGCTCCCTGGGGCTTTTAAAAATGTTTTATGAAAATAGATGGAGGATTGTAACAAACTTTTTTACTGCTCTCCAAACCGCTCACGGCTAACCTACATCACATTTGGCGTCAGAAGTGTTCCTGTGCTGCAGAGAAAAGGTACAACATGAATACCAGACAAGGAGGAAGAAAAACGCCTGACCAGCCTGAGGGACCCTGTACAACCCTGGCTGACCAACAAAGGGCAAAGGCAAGTGGTTCCAAAGAAAAAATGGAGGAATTGGCTGGGATGATGAAGTCATTTATTGATTCCCAGACAACAAGAGACAATAGTTTTGCAAAGGAGCGGACCCAGCAGGAGCAGCGCTGGAGATCCATGCAGGATCAAGTAATGCAACTTCAGCAGAAGCTATTGCAGATGCAGCCAGAGCGTTCTGCGCATCCAGAGCGGATTTCACGACCTGTTCAAGTCGGGCTGGAAACGAGACAAAGACTCTCAAAGGCACCGACAGATGAGGAGGATGATGATGAAGATGAAGGGCCGCGTTACCCCTGCAGGCCATATCTGGAACCAAAGCTTTTACCACTGGCTCCTGATGATGATATTGAACAATACCTGACCACGTTCGAAAGAATGGCTCAGGTATGCCGGCGGCCAGAGGAGGAGTGGGCTCTTCACCTGGTACTTCTGCTGACAGGCAAAGCCCGAAGTGTCTATGTCGTCATGGACATGAGAGACACAGAGGACTATGACAAGGTGAAGGAGGCCATCTTGGCTAAATGCAAAATCCCATCTGAAACCTACCGCTGCCGCTTCAGATCACTTCGGATCGAGCCCAATGAGACGCGCTACTCGGCGGTGGAGAAGGAATGTCTGGCGATGAAGTGGGCCATCGACTCGCTGCGCTACTATCTGCTCGGAGGGCATCCTGGAGACTGATCACCGGGCACTTCAGTGGCTGCACCGCATGAGAGTGGCCAACACCCGGATTGCAGGACTACAGCCCTACAACGTTACCGTCCATTATAAGCCAGGGAAGACTAACATTGTGGCTGACTGGATATCGAGAGTGGATGTGGACACTTATAATTACACTTGGCACTTTTGATTGCACACAGCACTTTTAAACATAATTTGCACATTAAAAACGCTACAATGCACATAATTATTATTTTTTTTTTTTTAAGTATTCATTAATTAGATTTGTTTTCCCTTTTTACCACGTTTTTAATCCTAGGCACTGTGGCTCTTTAATTGGCAGCTGCTGCTGAAGAGGAAACTGCTGCTCCTGATCTACTTTTTGCACCACTTTATAAATATGCTTGAATCAAAAAAGTAAAGAAAAGATGTGGACCACATATTCTGTTTTGCGTCTGAGTTTTTAACTTTTTAACTGCTCTCCAAACCGCTCACGGCTAACCTACATCACAGGGATATATTTGGTTACTTTTAATATGGTCTCTGTAGGAGGACAAACATGACGCATGCAGGTATGTAAACTAAATAATCTAATTCATAATTGCAGGCTGTGTTCAAGTCCACTGTTGCCCAAATATGGGGGGAAAGAGAAGAGGATTGTATTATTATTGCGGTTTGAAGTGGACTGAGTTTTTGTTTTTTTCGTTGCATCATCACTCCAGGCGGCGCTGCAGGGAAAACACGCATTTAATCAGCTAATATACACTTACAGCGTGTATTTCCTTCATATTAGGCTCACATAAGGCTTTTAATCTTTTCAAACCTCACCAACGATCAAATACTGGGCTGACATCAGTAACAGACATCAGAACAATATAAAAAATGACATTAAGACTTAATTTTGAAATAGACAAATTTGACAGACTTTTGACCAAACGGGACTTTCATTTTAATTAAAATATGCCTTGATTTTGTTTCTTTTGATGTTGAGCTGATGTCTACTTGTGTTCTTAGTGTTCTGTATTGTTCTGTGTTCCCTGCCTTTTTATAAATTGAAAATAAATAAATAATAATAAAAACAGCATTTTTAGGCCATTTTGGAAAATGTTACGTTTTCTGGAGGGCTGGGTGACCCTAATTTGACCTATAAAAGAATCGTTAAAATCTCAAAAACTAAAACCGCGCAAACCAAGAAACTCCAGTGCCTGGGCCAGGGGGCTCCAGAGTCCGGACGCAGCTCTGCCAGGGTCCAGTTTTCGTCCTCTCTCTTGACCAGATATAAAAAAGGCTGGACATTGCAGAAAATTGTAACTTTATTCAAGTCCCTATTCATTATGCACTCAACGAGTCCGCTCCAGCGGGATTTGTTTACACCTGCCAGCCTCGCCTGTGTGGACGGGGCGGAGGTCTCGCGTTGTTTCACCGCGAGACCTGCAAAGTTCTACCGGTGTCTGGACCGTCCTTCTCCTCCTTCGAGTACTCTGCCTCTCTTCTCCCAGGACCCACCCCCACGACTGTCACTACCATCTACCGTCCACCCAAATATAATAAGGACTTTCTGAATGACTTCTCTCATCTCCTCACCCATCTCTCTGCATTATCCGAAAATACTGTTGTCCTTGGCGACATGAATATTCACGTGGACGTCTCTACTAACACACTCTCCCAAAGATTTTTATCCTGTCTTGATAGTTTTGGTTTTCAACAGTACATTCACTTTCCTACCCACTGCAAAGGTCATATTCTGGATCTCGTATGCTGTTCTGGTGTAACTCCATTTCAATGCAAACCTCACACTCTCCCTTCACTGACCATATGCATATGCTTATCACCTTCAACATAAATCTGTCATCATCCAAACTCTTCCTTCCTCGCACCATATCATTTCGCAAAATCAAGGACATCAACATCAACACATTTCCATCTGACATGAATAACTTCCCCAGTACAGTCGCTAACACCCCAACTGACGACCTAGTCTCTCTCTATAATAACAACCTCCGTACCCTTCTCAACTCCCACGCTCCACTAAAAACCCCACCTGTTTCCTTCTCCTGCTCTGCACCCTGGTTTACACCCACACTCCGACTACTCAAAGCCAAAGGACGACAACTGGAACGCTTACAAAACAAAACTGGACTCACCACACACAAGGACATGTACAACAACCACATTCAGCTCTATAAGGACACTATATCTGCTGCCAAATCCTCCTACTATTCTGGTCTGATCCACTCGAATCAACACAACTCCAAGACTCTCTTCTCCCTCCTCTCAAACATAACGAAACCCCCTGACTCGCTCCCCAACCATCTGCATTCACCTGACTTCTGTAACTCCCTCATGTCCTTCTTTGTTTCCAAGGTGACTACCATCCATCACAACCTAACAAGCCAAGCTGCAGTTCCTGGAGTGGACATCTCTTCCCCCTCTCTCATGTTACACCATTTTCTAGCTTCTCCCTTCCCTCTGTCCAAACAATCTCTGAATTCATTTTGAATTCCAAACCTTCCACCTGTCACCTTGACCCTCTCCCCACAGCTCTCGTCAAATCTTGCCTACCTTCGCTTGCCCCTTCATTTCTAATATCATCCACTCATCCTTGACCTCCGGAACTGTTCCATTATCCCTCAAAAACTGCCTCTGTTACCCCTATTCTGAAAAAAACCTGGATTAGATCCCAACAACTTAAATAATCTGCGCCCCATCTCTAATTTACCTTTAATATCCAAAATTCTTGAAAAAGTAGTCGCCTCTCAACTTCACACCATCTCATTTCAAACAGTCTATGAACATTTTCAATCTGGTTTCCGTCCACTTCACAGCACTGAAACTGCACTTCTTAAAATCACAAATGATCTCCTCATAGCTTCTGACTCTAATTTACTATCTATTCTCATCCTCCTCGATCTAACAGCAGCATTTGACACCATCTCACACAGCACTCTCATCCATAGGCTTAAATCTATATTGGCATCTCCCACATTCCTCTCTCTTGGTTCATTTCCTATCTCTCCGATCGCAGTCAATTCATACAACTGAAATCCCACCAATCCAACCCCTTCCCTGTCCCAGCTGGTGTGCCCCAGGGCTCTGTCCTGGGTCCCCTTCTTTTCATCATCTACATTCTCCCTCTTGGTTCCATCTTCCGTAAACACAACATTCATTTTCCATTGCTACGCGGATGACACCCAGCTCTACCTCTCCTCTAAACCCACTGCATCACTTCCACCAGCCTCTCTTACCCTCTGTCTGCAGGAAAATCAATTCCTGGTTCTCTGCAAATCTCCTCAAACTCAACAGCTCTAAAACCGAAGTCCTACTGGTAGCACCCCTTCCACTCTCTCAAAATCAAACAGTTTCACAATTTCTATCAATGACTCCACTGTCCTCCCCTCCCCTCAAGTCAAGAGTCTGGGTGTCATCCTCGACAGCACCCTTTCTTTTCACTCCCACATCAACAACATCACTCGTTCCGCCTACTTCCACCTTCGCAACATCTCTCGTCTCGTCTCCGTCCTTCTCTCACTCCTCACACCACAGCCATACTTGTCCATAGTCTAGTCACCTCCCGGATCCATTATTGTAACTCTCTCCTCTTTGGTCTCCCCAATAAATCCACTTCAAAATTATCCTAAATACTTTCAAAGCTCTCCATAACCTGGCTCCACCGTACATCTCTGACCTCCTCCACATCTCCACTCCCTCTCGCTCCCTCAGGTCCTCCTCCTCTCTCCAGCTCTCTGTCCCCTCCTTCCGTCTTATTTCAATGGGGGGCAGAGCCTTCAGCCGCTCTGCTCCTCAGCTCTGGAACTCTCTCCCTCCTGACCTCCGCAACATAGACACCCTTCCACTTTTCAAATCCAGACTCAAAACTCACCTGTTCAGACAATCCTACACCACATAACTCAGTCACTCCTACACCACATAACTCAGTCACTCCAACCACACACAACTCAGTCACTCCTACACCACCATCCAGTTCTGTACTGTGGGTTTTATTCTGTTGTTTTATTCTGTTGTTTTATTCTCTTGTACAGTGTCCTTGGGTGTTCTGAAAGGCGCTTTTAAATAAAATGTATTATTATTATTATTATTATATTATTATTAATTTGAACCACTCCCTCAGGCAGGAGGCCACTCCCCTCAGGCAGGAGGCCACTCCCCTCAGGCAGGAGGCCACTCCCCTCAGGCAGGAGGCCACTCCCCTCAGGCAGGAGGCTACGGTTCATCCGGACCAGAACCTCCCGCCATAAGAATAGTTTCTTTCCCTCTGCCGTTGGACTCATGAACACTTCAAAACACCCGTCACTTTAACTGCAACTCTTCATCACTCACTGCACTGTCACTTTCTGCACTACAACTTTAAACTTAACTGTAAACTTGTGTACATAGCAATGCCTATTTTTATTTTATACTATAGTCATTTTAAATTGTCCCTTAAATGAATGCCCTTTTGTTTGACTGAATATATGTTGTTTTATTATTGCTCAGTGTTTTATGTTGCACCTTAAGGCCGAGACAAGTTCCTACGTTTTTGAATTTTGTTCATTGACAATGGCAATAAACCCCTTCTGATTCTGATTCTGATTCTGATTCTGATTCTGCATACATTCTACACGCACGCGCTGCCTCCTCGCGCGTTCTCCTGAGGGCCGCGCGCTCCTGACGTCACCGCTGCTGTCACACATACCACGCCGCCTCACGTGCCCTCTGTGCGGTATAAAGGCGCCCCTCTGTCCCGGCCTCATCATGTCGAGCACATCCCCGGACAAACGGCGAAAAATGGAGTCTGCGCTCAGCCAGCTCAAGCAGTACACCGTGGTCGTGGCGGATACGGGCGACTTTAACGGTAAATACACGGAAATCCCCCGGCTAACTCGGCCGAGCTAACGTGCTAAGCCTGAGCGTGGAGCGATGCCGGAGCTCACGTCGATGACCGCGGTGTCGTTACGCGCGTGGGAGTGTGTGCAGCACGCTACACAGCGCTTAGCTTAGCATGCTAAACGTCTGTTAACAAACTGCGAGTAGTTGACTTTTTGTTCGTTTATAAGCCCATAATCGGATTTCTTGCTATATTTGAAGCACGTTGCTTAAGTCTGTGGCCCACTACAATGTGGCCTTGGAACTCCAGCATGTGCAGTGGGCAAACGGGAGGCTGGAGTCTTTCTGTAGCGAAATAGTCATTGTAAGCCTTCTACACGCACTTTCCTTGTACGTGCACGCACGTGCACGCACGAGCTTCCCTGTACGTGCACGCACGAGCTTCCCTGTACGTGCACGCGCAGGTGGTCAGGTTTCTCAACACCAGTGAATGAGGAAGAGTAATTGCGTTATTGGGGGTGTGCCTGGTGTTTGTCCTCTCAGGATGACGGGGCAGAATCCTGTGAGTTACAAAGGCAGCATTATTTGTGCAAACTTTAGCCAGAACATCAACAGTATTAAAGTCACATTGTGTATCAAAACACCATTATAAGTCACAAAGTCAAATGATCAGTTTTAGAATATCAAGAAATTGATAATCCAGATATTTTGGCAATACAACAAAAGGTGTATTTGTGCTTTGATTTGGGCAATGATTCAGCCATTGTCTCATGACTATTCAAAGTTGTTATGGAACTTATGTTGTGGCAAATCTGTTAATTGAGAGAGCAGTTTGAAGAGAAACGAGCACAAATGTTCTCAAAATCACTAACTACAGGTAAAGTCAAGCAGTGATGTACAACAGCTTCACATAATTTTTTTTTTTTTTCTTTTCATCAAGATCACATCATTTCAATGATCATTATCAGTAAATGTTTTATGTCCAGGGTTTGTAATGGTGTATTTCTCACAAACATCTTCAGAGACACTTTTTGGAAGATATTGAAGACGGAAATGTTTAATCTTAGTTTTTAAGATGTGTCATTTCTCATTTAATGACAAAGAAACCCCTAAAGCAAATGTCATGCTTGTTGTCCTACAACTGTCTGTCTGCCACACCATTAAAGGACTATCATGTAATGTGTGTTGTGCAAAGGGGCCCCTGAGACAATCCAGCACATAACTGCAGGGTGCAAGATGCCGGCAGGGAAAGCATTCATGGAGCGCCACCAAGTGGCTGGCATAGTGTACAGGAACATCTGTGTGGAGACCCCAAGGTCAAAGTGGGAAACACCCCCAAAGGTGGTAGAGAAGGACCGAGCCAAGATCCTGTGGGACTTCCAGATACAGACCAACCAGACATTGTGGTGGTGGAGAAACGGCAGAGGAAAGCCGTTGTGGTTGACGTGGCAACGCCAAGTGATGGAAAGATCATGAGAAACTGGAGAAATCCCAAGGGCTCAGAAGAGCTGGAGAAGGCGTGGAAGATGAAAGGTGAAAGTGGTGCCCGTGGTCACCGGGGGAGTGAAACCCCAAACTGGCAACAATACTGGAGGAGGGGCAACAATACTGGAGGAGGGGCAACAATACTGGAGGAGGGGCAACAATACTGGAGGAGGGGCAACAATACTGGAGGAGGGGCAACATACTGGAGGAGGGGCAACAATACTGGAGGAGGGGCAACAATACTGGAGGAGGGGCAACAATACTGGAGGAGGGGCAACAATACTGGAGGAGGGGCTACAACAGATCCCTGGAAAAACATAAGACGGCTCAGTCCAGAAAAGTGCAGGAACAGCAAAGATGCTGTGCAGAACCTCAAGCTCCCAGGCCTCTGGTAGAAGACCCGAGCTTACAATATGGGATGAGGTGCCCCCCCCCCGTGGATCTTTCCGGTTCCATCTCTGCACTGCTGGGTGTCCAGAGCTCATACTCTAACGCACACAGAGTAAAGGTCCCTGGTGTTTAAGAACAGAACACACTGTTGCCAGCAGAGGGCAGATTTTGAACACAGGTTTACGAAAGCAGTTTTCTCTAACACTGGTGAATACATGCTTTGTGCACTTCCCGTCAGTCACTTCCTCACACAAATTACACACAGCGTGGTTGGCTGGTGGTTTCTCGTTTACAACATTGTAAAAACTCCAAGTCTTACCCAACTACTGTTTGGTCACCTTGCAAAACCCTGCTCCTGCCTTATTGAAACTTCAGTGTTTGTCAGTGAAGTTTGCAGCTCCGCCGCACTTAGAATACAAAAAATTGGATAACTTTTGATGCCCCGCTCCTGTAGATGATTCTCACCAAATTTTAAAGTTGGTTGGGCAGACTCCCAAGGAGGAGTTGGTTCAAGTGTAAAAATGTGGTAATTTTAGAAATTTGGCTAGGTTTTTGTTTTTTTTTGGCCGCACGTAGACCGTAGAAGGGATCAAAACAAATGTGGATAACCTCTGATGCCCCACGTGTCTAGAGAACGTACACCAATTTTGAGGCCAGTGGGTGAAACGCCCTTGGAGGAGTTCGTTAAAGTTTGACTTGAGCAAAAGAAAAACTCATTCCTCTCGCGAGGACAAAATAATTTTTATATAGATGGAGTTCCTCACGAGAGGACTGAGTGTCCCGAATTTTGTAGCTCTACGACAAAGCTGACGTCTCCCACTAAAGTGCTATGTAGTTCAGTCAATACAATGATCACCGGGAGTGTTAGTCTGGGTCTGTAGTGCGTTCCAGTTCAGCCTTCTCTAAATGCATGGTTGTCCTGCATTATGTGACTCTTCACTGGTGATCACATCCAAGTTTCCAACTGTGCTCAAGGATTTCTTTCTGACTTTTTTTCTGTTGTGTTTTATTTCCTAATCAAGGTATTGTCTTAGTTTTTGTACAGTGTAGCAGTATAATCATGATATGAAAAACAAACGCTCCTTTTGGCGTTGCATTCTTGGTGACGTGTCTTATTGGGACTGTGGAATGGAATAAATGCTTTAGACAAAGCTATAGGGTCCCATACGTCAGCACTAGGACAAACTGCTGCACATTCTTCTGTGCTAAGAATAACCACACTTATGTTGTCTGCTTCAGAGCTAATTTAAAAATCAAGTTTTTTTGCGACGAGTTGGTTCTGTGGTGTGTTTGTGTAGAACAAACTTCTTATGGGCACATTTTGGTTTTTATTACTTTTGTGATTACTATTTAACGATAGTGAGTCCTAAATGATGATCCTGATTGTTTTGCAGCTATTGAGCAGTACAAGCCTCAGGATGCCACCACAAATCCCTCGCTCATCCTGGCTGCTGCCAAGATGCCAGCCTACCAGCAGCTGCTCGACCAAGCCATCAAGTATGGGACTGCCAAAGGCGGGTACGTTCACCACTAAAACCCATGTGTGATGATCGTTATTTGAACTTTTTAAATCCCGCTCATAAAACGGTTCAAACGCTCTGTGCATGTGGCTGTCAGCAGAGCCTCAAGGCTAAAGTGTCCTACTTATGTAATCACAGAAAACCCTTGTTCATGTCTCTGCAGGACTGAAGAGGAACAGGTCGCTCACACTATGGACAAGCTGTTTGTCAGCTTTGGCCTGGAGATTCTCAAGAAAGTCCCTGGCCGGGTCTCAACAGAGGTGGACGCCAGGTCAGTGCCCACATATCCTCCAATGAAATGACCACAAATGAATTCTGCTCAGGTTTTATTATGACTGTCAAAGCTTGGCATTTATTTCTGGTTGTATCTTGTCACCTTCCAGATTATCTTTTGACAAAGATGAGATGGTAGCCAAAGCCCTGAGGCTCATTGCTCTGTATGAAGAGGCGGGTGTGGACAAACAACGTGTGCTCATCAAGCTGTCATCGACCTGGGAGGGAATCCAGGCTGGCAGGTATGTCTTCTGCACCACAGCCCCTTTGACCTGCAGAAGCACACTTCCATTCTGTTCACTTTTTCAGCATTGCTCTAGAGCAGGGCATTTATTAACCTATCTGGCCAGCATACAACTTTTTTAAATGTAACCAGACCCACAGGTCTATAGATATGTTCTTACTCAAATATTCTTGTCCGCTTATTGCCGTCGCACAAAAGTGAATGTAAGGTTCAGTGTTTCATGAAAGTTTGTTTGGCCCGATGGGACCGCCGCACGCACACAGATTTACTTGGCTGGGTATTGCCTCATACCTCACAATACGGAGCTTGATATGTGTCCTGATGCGTGGAGATCCCTTTAGACGCGCGTTTCCTAAAAGGATGTTTTTGACTGTGGAATAACAAAATGCCTTACATTTCTAATAGTCCTGTGTCCAGTCACTGTTCCGACCAGCAGTTTCAGCAGCTTGTCACCAACCAGGTGCCCTTTGGGCTCCTCTCAGGCGCTGCATGCATGAATGCATCTAAACACACACTTCATCCAAAGATTAGTGTTTCACCAAAAAATGTGAGCGCAGAGCATGTACAGAGAGAACTAGCTCCATGTCACATAATATTTTGTTCAAAGGTACCCAGTAATTGTCGTAACAAACCGCTAAAGACACCCCAAAATGACGCATCATTAAGTAATGCGCGGATATATTCAGAATCCCCGTGTATTACAGAATGTTTAGCTCCTTCCGAAAGCGCTTTAACGTGGTATACTGTAGTATTTGAGCCTTTTTGTGCCATTGTCTGTTCCAGAGAGCTGGAGGAGAAACATGGTGTCCACTGTAACATGACGCTGCTGTTCTCGTTTGCTCAGGCAGTGGCCTGTGCAGAGGCTAAAGTCACCCTCATCTCTCCGTTTGTGGGCCGCATCCTGGACTGGTACAAGGAGAACACGGAGCACAAGAGCTATGAGCCCCACCAAGACCCAGGTAACATGGCCACTTTAAGCTTTCAAAACCATAATAATGCCAAAGTGAGGACACGGTTTCAGAATGGGCCTTGGTAAAGCAGCATTAACACTCTGTTCCTGTGGTGCCCTGATGTGTACGTTCTAGACCGATACAGAAAATATCGGTATGTTGTGCGTTTTTAAAACATTAAAAAGTGTTTAAAATAACCAAAGAAATATTGCTGTCAATTTTTTTTTTAAATTATTCTGAAATCTCAATCTGATCTTTTTTTAAATGTTGAGTTAGAGTTGGCGCGTTATTACTTAACGAGCAACATACCGCGTTAGTTTTGTGCACCGACGTAATCTAGTACTCCCCAAGTTACTTTCCTTACTACAATCCCAGAGCTCGGTGTGTTGTGAGCATGTGCACTGTGACACTAGTGAATGTGAGTCTGGTCCTCACGTCAAAGAGAAATAAACCTTCAGCTGCACGTTTGGACAAACTCCTTCATTTAGTCCAGACTCTGGCACCAGCAGGAGGCCGGCCCATGTTTAGTCCTGACATGGAGTTCAGCTGGATATCCCCAATATGAAGAAGTGTGTGAAATTGTATGTATTTGTGTATATGCTATTAAGTCTACAATGCAAAAAATAACCCTAAAACCACCTACACACTTAGAGCTGACTCACTTTGCACCTGTAACTGACAAAACTGTCCAGGAGATCATCACCAGTCTGAGTTCATCTACATGCTGCCTCCATGTGTGACCTCCAGATTTCTAAAGTCTGTGCTGAACAGTTTGTTAGCACCACTCACTCACATAGTTAACATGTCGCTTCAATCTGGAACATTCCAATGTCTTTGAAACTGCGGTCATGAAGCCTCTCCTAAAGAAGAGCAGTCTTGATGCCGCAGTACTGAGTAATTACCGGCCCATCTCTAATCTGCCATTTTGGGGCAAAATCCTTGAAAAGGTTGTTTACCAACAGCTCACTGATTTCCTCTTTAATAAACAACTCATTTGATGTTTTCCAGTCAGGTTTTTAGACCTCATCACAGCACTGAGACTGCTCTTGTCAAGGTGACTAAATGACATCCACCTGAACACTGAGCGGGCAAAGCCTCAGTCTTTATTCTGTTAGATCTGAGTGCTGCTTTTGACACTGTCGATCATGGGACCCTCTTACAGAGACTAGAGGACTGGGTGGGCATCACTGGCACTGCCCATAAACTGGTTAAAGTCCTATCTGGAAGACAGGAAGTACTTTTTTGAATTAGTAACTGTTACAGACCAGATGCCCCTGACCTGTGGGGTGCCCCAAGGGTCAATCCTGGGACCCCTTCTGTTCAACCTCTACATGCTGCCGTTGGGTCAGTTGATATGCAGCGAGATTGTGTCCAATCACAATGATGTAGACAACACTCAGATCTATGTTTCACTGACGGCAGGTGAATATGGACCAGTGGATTCACTCTGTCACTGCATCCAACAGATCAGTGTGTGGATGCAAAACAACTTTCTCCAGCTGAACTCAGACAAGACTGAAAATCATGGTCTTTGCCCACAGAAACAAAGAGAAAGTGTTAACAGTCACCTCCAGAGTCTCGCTCTAAAAACCTACAAATCAAGTTAGAAATCTGGAGGTAATAATGGACTCAGACTTGAGATTTTAACAGCCACGTCAAATCAATAACATCAGCAGCTTTTTACCATCTAAAAAACATTGCCAAAATCAAAAGTCTAGTGTCTAAACCAGACCTGGAGAGACTTTATCCATGCGTTTGTCTCTAGTAGATTAGACTACTGTAACGGCCTGCTCACTGGCCCTCTCCAACGAGCTGCAGTACATCCAGAACGCTGCTGCTCGGGTCTGACTAGAACCAGGAAGTACGACCACATTAGTCCTGTGCTCAGGTCTCTGCACTGGCTCCCTGTGGCTCAGAGAATAAACTTCAAAGCAGCTCTGCTTGTATACAAGTCTCTCCATGGCCTAGCACCAAAGTACATCTCAGACTTTGTTAGTGCCATATGAACCATCTCGGACTCTGAGGACCTCAGGGACCGGCCTCCTGCTGGTGCCCAGAGTCAGGACTAAACATGGGGAATCTGCGTTTCAGTTTTATGCAGCTAAAATCTGGACCAGTCTTCCTGAGGATGTGAGACGGGTTCTACTCTGGCAATGTTCAAATCTAAGCTAAAAACTGTTTTGTTTGGCTGTGCATATGACTGAAATGCTTTTCTTTGCACTCTTTTCTTTTATGTCTTAAACTATTTGAGTTGTATGGTCTGCATTCTGTGACATTGCGAGAGACTCATTTTTCAAGTGGTAAAGCAGCATCTTTTTACCACAGATGCTGTGTTCCACACACATACCTTCTGTTTCCCCAGGTGTGATCAGTGTCACAAAGATCTACAACTATTATAAGAAGTTTGGCTACAGCACGGTGGTGATGGGCGCCTCCTTCAGGAACACGGGTGAGGTGAAGGCACTGGCGGGCTGCGACCTCCTCACCATCTCTCCCTCACTGTTAGCCGAACTCAACCAAGACCACAGCGCCGTGCCACAGATGCTCCATGCTGACAAAGGTAATGCATGCCCCTGGGCCCCTTTCAAAACTGTTTCAAGTGATTGGTTGAATTACTAATTTTACTAAAAAAGTTAAAAGCATTATATTTAAGATATAGCCATTTTTTAATGTATTTTTTTAGGTGTAAAATTTGACTTCCTGGTTATAAATGACATCACACTAGGAAATTCAGTCAGTGTTTGTACACATGTTGTACATGTGGCCAAAACTCCGTGTGTGGTGGTGTGTGATTCCAGGGTTTCTTCCGCCATTGATTAGTCAGAGCGCCCCCTGTCAATCAAATTATGCAGCGCTAATCAATAGGAATGCAACGATATTTGTTCTAATACGGAATCGTTTAATATGCACTTGTGGCTCCATGCCAAGGAAAAGGCTAAGCTTTTGTGTGCGTGTAAGAGCAGGAGATTGTGGGAGGGGCTTCTGTCTCTTCTGCTGGAGACGAGGGAGACCGCCACACACCGACATGAGTCGGGAGGAAAAGACCTTTTTATAATAAGTAATAAATCATGAAATGGAGTGGTCTGGTAGTGTAGAAACCGAAGATGATCATGACTTCCAAACGTTGACTTTATCTTGTGATAAAGCGCCATAGTTCCACTGATGCTAACTTATATGTTGAGCCCACATGCTTTGCTGTTGCTAACGTGCGTTGTGTTGCTGTTTCCTGCTTGTCGCTGCACGGCACTAGCTTTGAAGAGCCAAAATGTGATATTTCCAGGTCATAATGCGTCTAACACGATCCAAAGCATTCCATAAAGGGGTTCAAACGCGGCTTAGAGGCTTTGCACACAAGGCACAGACATGAGGCAAAACTGTACCTGTGCACGCTAGCTTTAGCCACGCCCCTCACACACTGGAATTACTGAGATCGGCCTTGAGATAAAAAGGTTAACTTCAGGTATGATTTTATAAATTGCATTAAGAAAACATTAGTTATGTTTGGGGGACTGCTTTTGAGCCAGGCCCCTCCTTTTACCGTTAAATGACCTGTGGCAAAGCGCTATTCTGCACACTGGTCTAAGCAATCTGGGCAAGTTTTTTTGTTTTAATTTATTTTTTATAAACGTTCTCTCCAGATGCTGATTCTTTGGTTAGTATTATGTACTGGCAAGAGTCCCAGTTTCTAGTGCACATCTATTTTCTTAACTGAACTCTTTGGAGCAGGCCTCATGCTGCGTTCAGACTGTGGCGTCCAAATTTGCCCTGGACGCATGTCTGAATAATAAACTGACCAGCAGACTCTCGTGCGAGGTGTCCAGCGCACATGCTCAGTAGAAGAGTTGTTTCCCGGTGTGGCTGTTCCCTTGGTGATGACAGACCCGGTTGAGAGTGTCTTTGGTGTATTTGAGATGATCGGCCCGGGGGCCTGTCTGGGAACCTCCTGAAGTATCTGGGACCCAGAGTGTAGTGAATATCATCATTTGCTCCAAGAGCAGGGTTTGTTTTGGTCCTTCATCTGGATAATGAAATGCATAGGCGCGTCACCGGAGCGTTAACTTCTGCGTTTGGACACCTTAACGCCACTGAGTGAACCCCCTTAACACGGTCTCCGATGATCAGAGCTTTTCTCCGGGGCGGTCTCAGGACAAACGCAGCCCCTCACTTCAGTCAGTCTTTTGTCAGACAATTGTCTGGACGTTTTGAGAAGCTGACACTGTTGTTTTGACTTCTGTCTGATTTACTCTGAGTGGAAACAAACGGTGGACAAAAGGGAAATCAGATTTCAAATCTTGGCTCAATTTTCTTTGGTTAGTATATGGAGTAAAGCTGCTGTCCGAGGTCTGGACTGACAGTAGACAGAGGTGTGCGTGTGCCCAGAAAAATGTGGAAGCTTTATAATTGAATCACAGAAGTATGCATTACGTTCTACACAACTGACCGTCAGGTGCCCTGTTTTGCAGCGAAGACCTGTAACCTGGAGAAGATTCACCTGGATGAGAAGTCGTTCCGCTGGCAGCACAATGAGGACCGCATGGCAGTGGAGAAGTTGTCCGACGGCATTCGCAAGTTTGCAGCAGATGCCGTAAAGCTGGAGACAATGATTAAAGTACGTCGAGTTTCAGTGTAGGAACAGTCTTGGCTGTTGTACTTCCTCTACACCAGCGGTGTATATTTTTCAATTATATTTTCCGTACCCAGATTTTGTGAAGGGCTCAGGTCCGGGGGCCGGACCACAAAATCCCACCACAATTTTATGTGTTATGTCTATAAGCTCCACAAACGACTCCCAGTGGCACAGTTCAACAACAGAACTCGGCACAGGACTTTACTTTGAGAGAAGTAAAAACGTCACAATATGACACGACTAAAAACAGGACAAAAGCACTAAACCCAGTGTTTACCAGAAACATGACTCCACTAGTGCAAAGCAGACCTGGACCAGACCAGGTTTAAATCAAGACTAAACACACACCATATCTACCAGAAAAACATGGATAAACTATAAAGCAGGACTATTTTATAATAAATGTCATTAGAACATTTGGTTCAAATGATATTAAAAACAGTAGCTGCCAAAAAAAATCTCACTTTGCATTTAGTTAAGAACAAGCGCAGCTGTCACTAGGCAACATGCACAGTATCATGCAAGTTTTGGAGTTTCTCTGACCTGCAGCGGTCGATTCAAAATAGCCCAGACTGAGCATTGAAATATGTGCAACGGAATGAAATGGACAAGTTCCTGAAGGCACTAAACTGGAGACGACGGATCAGTTTTCCTTCGCCTCCAGAGCATAACGCTGGCGCAAAAAATTAAATAATATATTTTTAATTATGGGAAACTTGGGCCGCGGTTTGGAGACCGCTGCTCTATACTTTTTTTTTAAAAAAATGTTTTTTTTTTTTTTATATATAAATAGTTCTGGCATTTTCAGCACAGAAGTTGTAAAAGTGTTTTTTTTTTTTTTTTTTTTTTTTAAAAAGCCAGTGATGGTCGATACTAGGACGAGTGCTGCAATACTGATGCCACTGAGTGAACTCCTTTTTACTGTGACTGACTTGGGGTGTCATTGTGCCTGCTCAGCCCCAGTTTGAACTGATTCTATGCACAGAAAACTTTCACTTTAACGTGTTCTTAAACTACTTATTTTACTTTTATATTTTGGCATATAGTCTATACAGTATAAAGTCTGCATTTCTTCTTCAGACTAATGATCCACCTCAGCTAAAGGCGTCCCATCTTTTCTAGCACTAGATGAAGCTGTTTGCGCTTCGTTGTGTTCACTCCTTTTTTTTTGTTTTTTCAACAGGGAAAAATGCTCAGTGTGAAGAATGGAGAGTGATGCAAGGCTCCCCCCGACCTGAGGCTCTGCCCCCGAGGCTCCGCCTTCAAACTTTCAGCACATTTAGAGTTGGACTGAAATCATCAGTTAATATTTTATCGAGATGTAATATTTTTCTGAAAACAAAAAATAATGACTAAAATAATTATGGGACCACTTTTTTTTTAATTTTTTTTAAATGAATTATAATTCATCCATCATTCCGTTGTTTGCATTTACTCCAGTAAACATAACTTGATAGTTTATTGTCTCTTGTTTCTGTCGTGGGTCAGGCTTTGGGGAGGTGTAGAGTGGCATGTGTGAAGCCAGGCACACGCTCTAAGGCAGGGGTCTCCAGTTATATTTTCCAGGGGGCCAGATTTTGTGAAGGGCTCAGGTCCGGGGGCCGGACCACAAAATCCACCACAATTTTATGTGTTATGTCTATAAGCTCCACAAACAACTCCCAGTGGCACAATTCAACAACTGAACTCAGCACAGGACTTTACTTTGAGAGAAGTAAAAACGTCACAATATGACACGACTAAAAACAGGACAAAAGCACTAAACCCAGTGTTTACCAGAAACATGACTCCACTAGTGCAAAGCAGACCTGGACCAAGACCAGGTTTAAATCAAGACTAAAACACATCATATCTACCAGAAAAACATGGATAAACTGTAAAGCAGGACTATTTTTAATAATAAATGTCATTAGAACATTTGGTTCAAATGATATTAACAGTAGCTGGCAAAAAAAAATCCCACTTTGCATTTAAGAACAAGCGCAACTGTCACCAGGCAACATGCACAGTATCATGCATGTTTTGGAGTTCTCTGACCTGCAGCGGTCTATTCAAAATTGCCCAGACTGAGCATTGAAATATGGACAACGGGGAAAAGTTCCTGAAAGCACTAAACGGGTGACAACAGATCTGCACCTGAGGAAATCATTGTATTTTTATTTTTCCTTCGCCTCCAGAGTCATGTTAAGATGTAAAATGATGTGTTTTTTATTCCAATCAGACACAAATTCACGGAGAAATTAGCTTATGAATTTAGACGCGCCTAAAGCAAAAGTCGAGGGACGAGACCACCTTTCGTAACCCGACCATCACGCACAGCGGTCTGACGTACCGTGCACTCACGCAGAACCTTTCAGTCCAACGACAAAGCCTGAAAACACGCTGTCCTCCGGTGCCACGAAGCGTGATGTTCCTCGTTAACGAGCAGACTTCCAAACACTCGGAGCACACGTTCTGTTCTTACACATGTGACATTTACACCAAATCATCAGTGAAGCTGTTCTTCACTGTGTCTGCAGCATCACACGTGTGTGCTCTGACAGAGCAGTGTGTCAGAGGAACCGGGGGGCTCTGGCATGCCAAGACCAGCGGTGGCAGAGTGTAGTGGCTGCCCGGCACTGCGGCGCAAAAAAAATTAAATTATATATTTTGAATTATGAGAAACTGGGCCGCGGGCCAGACCAAATTGCTTCGGAGTCTGGATCTGGCCCGCGGTCCGCCTTTTGGAGACGGCTGCCTAAGGTCTCCTCCTCCTCCCTCTGACGCTCAGAAATTGGCACGCTTTCTTAAGCAGCCTCCAGTTCTACCTGTTTGACACCATTCTGTGACTGGCCAAAGTAGAAACACTCCCCCTTAAACCTTGGCAGGTGCTTATGAGATGTTGAACAAAAGTCTCTAGATCTGTGTTTACGCTTGTAGACAAAAAGTGGAGCATTCACAGCGGCTTGGAATCGCATTTAAGGTAATCCTAATTTTAATGTTTTGGCATAATGTTGAAGATTATTCATGAACATATCATCCAAGACGGGGCTGGTCACAATATGAAACTGAAGAGTGTTTTTCACCTGGCTGAAATGATTTCTATAGTTGTGAGCCATTAAATGGCATGATGAAGTTCAAATCCACAAGCTATACACTTTAAAAAGTGATAGTAACACTTACAATAAAAAATTGGATAACTATTGATGTTCCACTCCTGAAGATGAGTCTCGCCAAATTTTAGGCTAGTCGGGCTAACGCCCGAGGAGGAGGTCGTAAAAGTATAAAGAGTAAGTATGTTAAAATTTCAGAGATTTGATGATTTTCCCATTGGAATAACATGGGAGGTTTCTGTCATCGCTACGGCTACGCCATAACAAATATGACATGGGTCTGATTGGATTTTTTGATCAGGACGCCGAAATGTAATTTTGTGTCAAATTTCATAACATTCCCAAAAAATAAATATTTTGCTCCCCATATAAAATTTAATTTCACTCTGTAAGAGGCCTATCGCGCCAAATTAATTTATTTCACTTCAAGTAGGTTTAGGGCAAAGATTTTAACAACTGATTCAAATTTGATGCGTATGTGCAAATTGCAGCAATTTTAATATTTGAGACATTTCTGAAATTCTAGCAATAGTTTGCGGCTTCGCCGCACAGACACCGTGAAAGATATAAAAAGAATTTGGATAATTTTGATGTCCAACTCCTCAACACCATTTTCACCAAATTTCTGCTTTTTTGGGCTAACGCCCCCTGGAGGAGTTCATAAAAGCATGACATTTGGGAAAACACCAGAGTCATGTTTGCAAACTTTGACCCAATATGGCTGACATTTGGTTGGGCGGACAGCATTGCCGGAATAATATTTTTTACTTCTCTTGTCACCATCTACCTCTGTGCCAAATTTCATCATTCTACGATCAGATTTTTTTGGGCCATTTCCTGTCTGTCAATGCATTATATTTCAATATTTGGGGGCGCTCACGTGCCAAATTTTTGAATTTTAGAAAAAGGAGATAGCCAGAATGTAGAGATTCACGATTTTTATAGGTGTGCAAATTTCCCTGACTTTTCGTCAATGTTCACTAGGTACAAAATAGGGGGGATGGTCCCGAGAAGAAGAAAGAAAGAAAGAAAGAATAATATTCTGATGCGAAAACAATGTTTCCCATTTTTCAAATATCATAAACCAGGGGTGTCCAAACTTTTTACACCGTGGGCCGCATTTTGAAACGTATCCAGAGCAGAGGGCCACAGACGACCAGACAATAACGTGAATCATTCAAAATGTTGTATTTGACATAGTTTCGATGGGCCTCCACTCCTTTAATAAGACTTGTTATATTAACCTAATATTTATGTTCCATGAAAATGTTTGACAGTAAAAACTACAACTTATTGTTGTTTGGGTCAACTTAGCAGGAAGCCTGAGGGCCAACAAAAATTGGTCTGAGGGCCATTTTCACACTACGTCATAGTGTGTGTCCCTGGTCACTAACGGGCACTCTCGTTAATTTTGAGTGGACTCCGCCCACTTTGAGTTATTGGCCCTCTATACAATAACAGTGTTACATTTTTGCATTACATGCTTATATGCACGGAACGTGCTTGAGTGAGCTACTTAGCGCAAGCCAGCGCTTTACATGGGAATGACAACCGCGTTTATTGCGCACTTTTGCATGGGCTTCGCCTGTTTACGACGATAATGTTACATTTTCTTACTACTAATTAGTATGCACGGGACGTGCATGAGTGGAGGAGTGTGTTAGTGAGTGTTTGGAAGCGGGCGAGCGCATTCGGCCTTGTGGAACTAATAGGCCTCTGGCCGGCTTGTGGCGCTCGGGCCTAATAATAATATTTGGAGCAAAAACAATATAGCCGTTTCCACTGCAATCACATATTATGCATCATTTGAAAGTTCTGAGCCTTCTCCACGCCACCGTGGGGTGGAATTATCATTACGAGCGCTTGCGGTCTCGTCATTCACCATCCCATCGAGCTACCCCACCATTCGGCATCTGCGTTTTCACTGGTCGGGCCAGGGGCGACTTTGTGATGCAGCGCTTTGCGCTGCGGTTGTCAACAATAGTCAACAGCGCTCATTCACTCATTGTTGACTATTTTTCCTATTGCAGGAGTAGGTATACATGTTTCACTGGTTATTGCCGGGGCGACTGGGTGATCGCCACGGCAATCGCCACTGGCGACGGGTGCGCATGTTTGGTCGGTTTGTACTCCACACTTTCGACTTGATAGCTAACGCGCCCTCGTGTGTGTATGTGTTATCTCATAACACATCGGACATTGCCAGTGCAGTGCATAACCAGTGAAAATGAACACAATTCTCAGGAAACGTGGCTCTGCCGCACAGAGACCGTAGCACTTAGAAGAAAAAAATAGATCATTTTGATGCCCTGCTCTGGGAGATGATTGTCAGCAAATTTAAAGGCGCCCAAGGAGGAGTTCATAAAAGTACAGTGTAAAAATTTGCATATTTTCATGATTTTTTTCCCCATTACCTCTAATGTATAAACATTAGAGGTTTCATCACTACGGCTACGTTTACAAAATAGGGCACAGGTCCAACTAAATGTTTTGATTGAGATGAATTTTGGAAGAACTAAAACACATTTTTTCCCATGCATGGGAGATTTGGCGTTTTTCCCATTGAGACTTCATGGGAGGCTTCTGTCATTGCTACGGCAACGCCGTACAAAATATGACTTCTGCCCTGTGGACTTTTTTTGATCGGGACGCAAAAATACAATTTTGTGCTAAATTGCATGTTATTTGGAAAAACTATTGTTTTTGGCCACTTTAAAGACACTGTAAGTCATATAAAAATGTTGATAACTTTTGATGCCCAAGTCCCGAAGATAATTCGCACCAAATTTTAGGGCGAACGCCCTTGGAGGAGTTTCCGAAATTTCTGAGATTTTGAGATTTTCACATTGAATAACATTGGAGGTTCCTCTCATCACTATGGCTACGCCGTAGGAAATATGGCATTTGATCGGGATGCCAAAGTAGAAATTGGTGCAAAATTTCAAAAAAATTCGACAAAGTAACATTTTCACACCCCATATAACATCTCATTTCGCTCTGTAGGAGGCACTATCGTGCCAACTTGGTTTTTCCAAATAAGCCAGTCTAAGCTTGAAAATGTAACAACTGATTCAAATTTGGGCGAAATCGTACTTTGGATGAGCAAATGGGAGCAATTTTGTTAATGGAAATGTTTCAATTTGTGGAACAAATTTGCGGCTACGCTGCATAGACCTAAATCGTATCATAAAAATGTTGATAATTTTTGATGCCCCACTCCTCGAGGATATTCCCCAAATTTGAGCTTGATTGGGCTAATGCCCAAGGAGGAGTTTGTTATAGTGTGAAGCGTAAAAATGTGGAAATTCCCATTAGGATAACATTGGATTGTTTCATTGCAACGCCATGAAAAATATGACATGGGCCTGATTGGCATTTGGGATTGGGACGCCGAAATAGAATTTGGGGCAACATTTTGAACATTTTGGTAAACCTGATTTTTTTTCTCTCCATGTAAATTTAAATGTCACTCTGTAGGCGGCGCTATTATTTCGATTTATCCACAAGGAACAGGTAATTAAAATGTTGTCCAAATGGAAGAAATTTCTAGACTTGCAAAATTTCTAAATTTGTTTAAAAATTTGATAACTTTAGATGCCCAACTTGTCTAGAGGACGTACACCGATTTTGAGGCCAGGAGATGAAACGCCATAGGAGGAGTTTGTTAAAGATTGGCGTGTGCAAAATTGCTTACTCAGCGTGTTTTAATTTTAAATTAAAACTAACGCCACAATTCTTTCTTTTTGTACTGACCGGAGGAATGCGCGTCCCGAATTTCGTAGCTCTATGACAAAGTTGACTTCGCGGCGTCTCCCATAGGCGCAATGTATTTTGACTTTTGTCGTTTTTGTTGTTTTTTTATTGCTTTAAATGCCTTATAAAGACTTTTTATTTATCCCCACTTCTGAATTTTGGCAAAAGTTTTTGAACATGTTCAGGGGGTCAAATTAGAGCTCAAAGAGCAGAAGAAAATAGTAGTATAAAGTATAATAATATTTTGATCAAAAACAATCTAGCCGTTGCCACTGAAACCACATATTATACATCGTTTGAAAGGTTTAGAGCTTTCCCATGCCAGCGTGGAATTAACAAAATTCAAAAATTCAATTCAGGTGTGCTTCCTGCTTCCGAAGAGTGCAGACGCTTCCCGGCTTGCTCCTGCTTGCTTTAGCTGCTTTCCTTATTTATTGTGCTTTTTAATCAGTTTTTGTCTTCCAAACATTTTTTATGATGACTTTTTTAAGTCAACCAAGGATTTTAAGAGCATTTTTTGAGTTTTAATCAACAAATCTGACGAACCAGCGACATGTCCGGAGAAGGGAAACAAACTCCTGTAAACGCTGTTAGAAATTTCAACAAGAAATTCATGAGCTACAAGCACGGATATTTGCTTTGGAATCTGAAAAAGGACTGCACGATACAATCCCTGTGTCATCCAGTGGTAAGAAGTCCACATTTTTTTACAAGAAAAACAAGCTACTTTCAATTTAAACCGAACTGACTCTGTGTGTGCTCTACAAATAAAACTTGCCTTGAACAATTCAATGTATTTTTGTAACGCCCAAAATCACAACAATAGTTGCCTCGAGGGGCTACAGTGGAAAACAGAATAAAACAGAATAAACAGTGTTTCATAG
Organism: Chaenogobius annularis; assembly: GCA_015082035.1. NCBI lineage: Eukaryota > Metazoa > Chordata > Actinopteri > Gobiiformes > Gobiidae > Chaenogobius > Chaenogobius annularis. The sequence continues at coordinate 121,259 of BJKM01000563.1, forward strand.
AGACTTGGTAGTGTCCCACATCCCGTGTCCTTAGACAGATGTCCCAAGCTCCCCTGTCCTTAGACCCTCCTTCTCGCGCCAGGAAAAACTACCAGACCTCTTTGGGAAAAAGTAGAAACCTTGTAGGAGTTCCACAGTGAAGGAGAGATCCCACTCCCTCGGACGGGACAGGAGGACACGCCTCAATTTGCAGATACACGGTGGAGCTAGACCCACTCAGGAGGGAGAACCAATTCTTCTGAGGCCGATGAAGAACCGTTCATATGGAGTAGAGAGGACGTTTCTCCAGGCAGACTGTTTCTCCAGACAGTTGAGGAGCATCTGGATCCACAGGTCCTCTATGTGCCTGCTCCACTCCCGTCGGGGAAGTGGGAGAAGAAGAAAGGAAAAGAGATGAACAAATGATGCAAGTGAAATTTTAATATTAAATATTGTTTCATAGAAAAGTAGTAGGAAACAGAGGATAGTGCTCAAGCTGCCATACTTCCCCAGTGTATAGTTGCTTCCTAGGGCAGCATAGCTGGGAACTGTAGGTTTTTATTTCTGTTCGCTAACTGGCCTGACCATAAGCCATTTCAAAGAGGAACGTTTTAAGCCTGGTCTTAAATGAAGAGACTGTGTGTCGGAGACTGTGTCGGCTCTTTAACATGGACAGGAGCCGATTCCACAACACAGGAAGCTTGGGAGCTAAATGCTCGACCTCCTACTTGTGGCTTTTAGAGACTCTTGGGACCACCAGAAAGTCCAAGCATTTTGAGAGCGAAGTGCTCTGTTTGGATGATAAGGTCCTGTTGCATCTTTGAGGTCGGATGGGGCCAGGTCATTTATGGCTTTGTAAGTCAGGAGGAGGAGTTTGAATTGTGATTCTAAACTCGACAGGAGCCAGTTGAAGAGACTCGGGCACCTGCGTATATGTGCTCTCTTCTTTTAGTTCCTGTTTCAGTGTAATCTCTTGCTGCTGCATTTTGAACCAGTTTAAAGCTTTTTATGGAGCTTTTTATGGGCACGCTGCAGGCAGGAGTTACAGTAGTCTAATCTAGATGTTACAAACGCATGGACAAGTTTTTCAGGCATCACTTTTGGGCAAGATTTGTCTGATTTTGGCTATATTACGCAGATGGAAATAGGCCTGTTTACAGGCTTGATTTATGTTGTGCTTTGAATGAGAGCTTCTTGGTCAAATAAGACTCCAAGGTTCTTCCAGTGGAGCTGGAGGCCACACTGACGTTGTCCAGTGGGACTATCTGCTCAGATAAAGCGTCTCTGTAGATGATTATGGGCCTGAGTACGATGACCTCTGGTTTTTTCAGGGTTCAGAAGCAGATAATGAAGTGTCATCCAGAGGTTTTTATATTTCCTTCAAACAAGCACCAAGTCTGTCTGTTTGATCGGTCTGATCGGGTTTCATTGATAAATACAGCTGTGTGTCATCTGCAGAGGCAGTGGAAGTGAATGCTTTCTGATCATGTGACCTAACGGCAGCATATAAAGAGTAAAACAGAATTGGACCGAGAACTGACCCCTATGGGGTCAAAGGGTTGATTTGAAATAGGTCTGTAGTTTATCAACTGGTCAGGGTCAAGATGAGGCTTTTTCAGAAGCCGTTTAATGACTGCATGTTTGAAGGACTGTGGAACATCACCACTTTCTAATGAAGTATTTATTATATTAAGAATATAATCTATAATTGGGGGGAGAATGTCTTTGAGGAGTCTGCTTGGAATCGGATCTAGAATACAAGATGACGTTTTAGAGGACATAATGGCTGAAGTTCTCTCTGCTTGATCAACAGCAGTGAACCTTTCTAGTGTTACTGATGGATTTATATGGGACACTAGTTTTACAGCTTGGGCTTGTTCAAGGCTAATAGTGGGAGGAGTTTCATCTCATTTATCTCTGATTGTTTTTATTTTATCGTTAAAAAATAGAAGAAAATCATCAGAGCTGAGAGTAGCTGGGAGTGACGGCTCTACTGCGCTGTGACAGTTTGTTAGCCTGGCTACAGTGCTGAAAAGAAATCTAGTGTTATTTTTGTTGACTTCTATTAAATTTGAATAGTATCTGCTTTGGGCCTTACGCAGAGCCTGCTTGTAGGACAGTAGGCAGATTTTCCATGGTTTTAGGGATTCCTCCGTGTGGGAGCGACAAAATGGTCTTTCTAATTTTCTAACTCTTTGTTTATGTGAATGCAGTTCTTCATTGTACCATGGGGAGGCACCTTTTGGCCTAATGACCTTCTGCTTTAGCGGAGCTGCAACATCAATGAGCGGACTTCAGAGTCAAGTTGACAAATTGATCACTTACACTGGGACTAAGGCTGTTCTCAGCAGATCACATGACATGATCACATGACATGATCACTTGACATGTCGCTGAATATTGGCTCTATTATTTCTTTGAACTTTGAGATTGTTTTTTCTGATAATGTCCTTTTCATTATAACTTTATTCTGTGGGGCTGGATAATCTTTAAGAACAAACTGAAAGGTAATTAGGAAATGATCTGACAGTATAGGGTTTTGAGGGAAGACAATGAGGTCACTAATCTCTATTCCATATGTTAGAACAAGATCTAGAGTGTGCTTGTGACTGAGAGTTGGTTTATCTACATTTTGAGCAAAACCAATGCTCTCTAACAGGGCGTTGAAAGAATTACTGAGAGAGTTATCGTTCACGTTCACATGGATATTGACATCTCCAACTATCACTATTTTATCCCAGTCTAACACCAAGTTTGATATAAAGTCTGAGAACTCTGTTAAAAACTCTGAATAGGGACCAGGAGGTCGGTAAAGAACCACGAACAAGACTCATTTTTGGTTTTTCCAATTTGGACATGTGATTGATCACATGACGCTTTCAAATGAGCGAGTGAGATCACTGCCACACCACCACCTCGGCTGTGCTCCTGGGGTCTGAAAGTGAACATGAGTGGGTGGAGTGGACTCATTTAGTCTGACATAATCATCTTGTTGAAGCCAAGTTTCAGTTAGAGCTAGAAGATCTATGTTACAATCATTAATTAATTCATTAACTAAAAGCGATTTAGAGGAAATTGAGGAAATTTACCTAATGTTTAACAGTCCACATTTGGCATACTTATTTGTTTATTTGTATCATTTGTGGGTGTTATTTTTATTAAGTTCTTTGGTCTGACGCCTGAACTAGCTTTTCTGAGGTTTGACTTTTTGACATTATTTGCACGAGGGACACACACAGTCTCTATCTGCCTTGAGTCTGAACACTTCATGTGTGACAGAGCGGGCGAGAGCTCAGCGACAGAGGAGCGTCTTACACTGCTGCTCTGCGCCCGGGGCTCATCCCTGGGTGGTCA